>AYEL01078555.1:0-76307 GCA_000484575.1 Olivierus martensii
ATTTTTGTTTCATTAATAACAAAATAGGTTAGTACATTATTAATAAAATAAAAATTCCCTACAGAACATCCAAAGTCATCTTGCAGACAAAAAAATTAACACGTGCAATTAAAATTACCCACCCCCGTTGCTACGACAACAGTTAATGGAATCATCCGATACTCGGAGAGTTCGAATGATTTGCCCGAACTGATGAATCACATTGCTTTGAACTATTGCAAGGAAGCCGAACACCTTCCGCTTAGGTACAAAACTTTATGCAACCGACTGTACATAATGAACAGTGTGTTGCAGAAATGACAACACATTCTGGCAGAATGTGAGTAACAAGTAAGTAGTGACTGTGTTTTCCCGAACTTTTTGCTTTCTTGAGATTCTCTTTTGGAAATTCTCAAGAATCTCGAGTTTCTAAAAAAAATGTTTAGTTAAAAAAGTCTTTTTTTAATAAGGATTAAAGAAAAGGAGGCAGAAAAAAAAAATCAGCACAGAAACTAGGATGAAACTAACTCTGTTTGTGAAGAAGCATTGACTTTACCATACAGATCTGATGTGCTGATTATTTCTTCTGGTGATGAAAGTGATTTCACAGCAGTTCGCAAATGTTGCCAAAGATTGTCTAATAGTGACGATAATTCTGATGAAAAAATGTAAAAAAATTGTTAGTTTTCAATAAAATTAAATGAATAAAGCTTTAAAACAAACTTAGGCATTCTTATTTTCCTACATTTTTATAAACTTTTTTATATGGTTTTAGATTTATTTTAATTCATTGCTTCGGTTTTATGTGAATTAGAAAATTATGGAACATTTCCCTAATTTTTCAACATAAATTCGGTTTTTTTTTTGTGCAACTTTTTATGTGTGGTTTTCTCTGAAACTTATCTACTGCATAAAAAGAAACCTGACTGTATAAATATATATAAAAATACCCAAAGTCTTGGCTTTATATGAAGCAAGTTCTTCATTTATAGCAGATGAAGAAGACTGAAGTTTTTTCATTTGCTCTTCTTGATCTAACATACAATTTAACACATATTATTGAAATATATTCTATACACAAAAAAGAACGAAAAACTTAAAACTCACTATTAATAGTTTCTTGAAGAATTTGATGTTTTTGCTTATTCTGCTGTAATTCTTCTTCCTAAATTATTGTGGAAATATCTAAATCATTTTAAACACAATTGCTGTACAGTCTATGACAGAAAGGTTTTGACATCTACCGTAGGGGCTGTATTAGAGGAAGTCCTTTATTTGGGCTATGAATATCGATAAAACAAGAAAATTAAATTTAGTAAAAATTTTTTTAAATATATTATTATATAATTTACTACAGTAATTTAGATGGCGATTTCGGCAGGTTCAAGACCTTGGTTATTTCCTGAGACCAGGAAAGGATACAAGAAGTATGCAAATCCCTTGTTTAACGCGGTTAATTGGTTCCACAGAAATTTTGCGTTATACGAGACTCGGGGTTAGGTTCTGAAGCCTTATTTGTTTTTAATTACAAAAACAAAATAAAATATGCAATAAGAAAATTTTATTTAAATCAGATAATTCATGTAACTTAAGAAAACACAAAAAACTTAATATGAAATCCACCCTGGAGGATCCGGGTCCCCCACCTCCAGTTTTTCAGAAGGGGTCCGGGCCCGGCCTGTTGAACACCCTCCTTTAACCATCCAGTTGATCCTATCATGGATGTTGGCCAGCCTGTGATGGGCTCTATAAGTGACCACTGCCAGATACAGAATATCCCTCGTGAAATATGGCGGCTTAACTAACCTAACCTAACCTTAATATGAAATTATAAAAATTAAAAATTGTATTTGCATTTCATTATACGTAGCCCATTATTTTACTACGGATGGAATAGAAAACATTTTTAATCCTTATCGCTGTCTTCGAAAATAAAATTTGTAAACAGCGTTATATCGAAACCGTGTTGTGTGAGTACCGCGTTAAACAAGGGATTACTGTATATAATTTTTAGAAATACGAAAAATTCTGTAAAAATGATCGAAAAACACGCGTTGAATAACACATTTTTAAATCGATTATTTGCTAAATAATATATTAATAAGTTGTTTTGATATTAATATGAAATTATAAAAATTAAAAATTGTATTTGCATTTCATTATACGTAGCCCATTATTTTACTACGGATGGAATAGAAAACATTTTTAATCCTTATCGCTGTCTTCGAAAATAAAATTTGTAAACAGCGTTATATCGAAACCTTGTTGTGTGAGTACCGCGTTAAACGAGGGATTACTGTATATAATTTTTAGAAATACGAAAAATTCTGTAAAAAAGATCGAAAAACACGCGTTAAATAACACATTTTTAAATCGATTATTTGCTAAATAATATATTAATAAGTTGTTTTGATACATACTTTCTAATAAATCGTTAATATGACAATTTATTCAAGAATGTTTAAAAAGCTGAAACTTATCTATGAAGTACAGGAAATACTATTAATCATCATAGTTGTTTTAAAAAACAGTACATGATTCAATTGCGATTTTTAATGAATGTAATGACCTTCGTTTCGAATAATAAGTTTTTTCATGTCTCGCAGTACACTTTATAAAATCAGACTAAACCACTTATGAATATGACCTTTTATGTGATAAACATACATCACCTGCTACTCAGCTGTAAGTGGTTATTAGGTCTTCCATCAAATGCATTTAGATGGCATACATTTTAAAACATTAATTAGTCATTACTTATATATGTCTCTTTTAATGAAATGTCTCTTATTTTATTAAAATTCATTAATTTTTAGGATAGAATACAAAAATTTAGCAATATAATTTATTATCATAGCATCTTAATCCTTAATTTTAATCTGTACTTATAGTAGATTAAAATTAAGGAGACCTTACAAGCTCTGTAAGTTAGTATAAATCTTAAGTTATATTGATTGTATATAAAGTTTGATTTAGAAAACAATAAAATATAATATATAAATTATTATTATTTGTGATTAACAGAAAAACTTGAAAGAATAAATATTATTTTGCAGTATATTAATATGAAAAGACATGGTTACAGATAATGGCTAATATTTTCTATATGATAATCAATAATGGGTGACTTTTTTATCAGAAAAATTACTATAATTTATTTAGAATTATTCGTTTATGCAAATATTTTTTCAGTATATTAATATGAAAAGACATGGTTACAGATAATGGCTATTTTCTATATGATAATCAATAATGGGTGACTTTTTTTATCAGAAAAATTACTATAATTTATTTAGAATTATTCGTTTATGCAAATATTTTTTATACCATAGAATTTAACTAATATATATCATAAAAATTAGTAATAAGTTTCCTTTATTTTTTATCAATTGACCTCTAAATGAATGAGACGTAGTTGTTTAATAAACGTGAGTTACAAGTCGACAAAAAGACAATAGTATCGTGATTTCATTGTCACATGATAGAAGGATAATTTTTTTATAATCTTTTTGATCCAATTTTATGAACAACAGAAATTATATTATTAGCATTAATTAATTATTTTTTTAAATTATATGTTAAAAAATACAGTGTATAGAGATTTAAATATATTATTGAATTTTTAATTATATTATGTTGCTAAATGTTTAAAACTATTAAAAAAACTCCTTCGCTTATAAATTATAGCTTAAGAGATACTGATTATTAAGGAAAGTTATAAATTTATATTTTAAGAAATTTTTAAATAATTACTCAAAAAAATAAATTTCTCGACAATATGACACTTTTAAAATATTTTTAGCATATTTGGTGTTATTTTAAACTTTGTTCCAATTACTCTATATGGAAATAGAATTTGATGCAAAGATAATGCATTAAGACTGGAGAAAACAATAAAACAATAGCTGTCTTAGTGCTTCCTTAATAGCTTGTAAACATAAAATCAGCACACTTCTCTGCAGGATTTAGTCAAGAAGGTAATAGCTCAACAAAATAAGAACAATTGATGCTTGTCATACTTCGGCTTCATTTATTTGTTTTTATAAGTAAATTATTCTAAACGAATTAAAAAGCTATTTGAATTCGTTCCGTTGTTTCACCAGTTTATTCGTTTCGCAGAATTCTTAATTAATAGCTAATTAATTAATTTATGAGTAATACATAAATGTTATATCAGAACCAAATGGCTCCCTCAATGTTAGAAAAACATTGTCCGTAATATTGGTTAGACATCCGATCAACATGGCGGACGCGAACGTAATTTCGACAATATAGCAAATTGACTCTGTTTTTGTAGCCAGACGTATCCCATTAATGTTAATAAGTGTGATGACCAGTTTCTAATAATTAATAAAAAGAGTGTAGTACCTCAATATCGAGTATTATACCAGTTGACTCCCCACTTCGTCTGCTACGCTTTTGCTGAAACTAGCCATTAGAGGGAGCCATCCAAAGATATGATCAGAACTATTAATATATTGATTTTTATTTAGCCTTCAAATTTTATGCTCTGTAATAGTTTTAAAATATATTTTAAATATTTAGAAATAAAAAAAAACTATTTTAAAATATATTACTGTTTAACAATTAACAATTGAAACATTTATTATTCTTTTTTTTCTTTTTTTTACTTTTGACTTTCACCAGAAACCAGTTACAATTCAAGACCAATATTTTTTCGTTATTTTTGTGATAAATATTACAAATGTTTTTTATAATAATATCTTATTAATAATTTATCAAAATCTATAAAAAAATATATTTTAAATAAAATTTTTAACGTTACTTAACCACTTGTGTTTTTCAATATAGAATTCTATTGCGACACGGGTACTAAGCCATAAAATGATTAATATAGTCGTTGGAAGACATCAGTTTTATTATTATCCGGAACTAACATATAAACTGAAATAAATGTTACAGCTGTTGGTTACATTTTATATCATAACAATGGCAAACCATGCCTTAGGATTTTAGAGGCGGAAGAATCCGTTTGCAACGACCCATAACATGGCCGTAAGAAAAGAAAACAGAATTAAACAAGTTTCGCATTTAAAAAAAAAAACTTTAAAAATTAACATCGATTTTAACTTATGTAGAGCAATAGTTAACTATTTTTATACGTGAGTAGTTTTTTAATATTAGATAGATAATTTCTCTAAAAAATGTTATGACAATATTTCGAATGAGTTTATGCTATTTTACACCACTCGGAGTTAACGAAACTACCACTTGCGTTAATTATACGGCAATAAAAAGTGAATTAACTATATATTCTATAAAACAGTAACTTTTCGCCATCTACCGGACATTTTCTAGAATTATTTTAGTAGCCCGCCAGAGGGCATTTGCCCCGGGACTTCTCTCTCGCTAACCTACATCAGCGGTTCGCACAGTCGAACTCGTTGCGCCACTTCATGAGTTAAGGTTGATACTGTATTGTAGTTGGTGACTGATCCGATATCAAATCATTGCATCTTATAGCACCTAAACAGATGGTAAGTCTTACATAATGTAAATTTCTAGCCGTTAAAAATTAAATTTAATTAAGCGCAATGTATAAATTGAATAAATCTTTAATCCCAGCTCTCTGCATCACGGACCCACAAACCACTTAAATTATATGGCTAAAATCTTGACATTCTGACTTCTGATGTTTTCAACCCCCATGATCCTCACACATCTTCTCCTTCATCTACATACCAAAAGATATATTACAAGAACAGACCTTTTGATTCATTGTTTCTAAATCAGTTCAATAAGTTAAATCATGAAATACCTTATTGCAGTTATTATACTGTCTATCATTACTCATTTGTGAGATCAAATCATCATTTATACTTGCTTCACAGTTTTTATTTTAACCTGAACTGGATGGCCACCCAGTTGTAAATTCTAAAGCATCCTTGAGAGAATTTATCAATCAAGTTGTGCACCATTTTATACAATAAAACTTTTCGCAATAAACAGGAAACATTTCTTTATGATTGTGAAGTTCTTTTGCCTACAAAAAACATATAACTACACATTGGTCTTTGGTCATACATTCCTCAAGTAGGTCATCATTCTGAATTTAAGATCATCTGCATGTGATACCTAACATAAGCTGGATTGAGTTGCCATCTAATGTGACTTTTAGAAACTACTAATTACCATTATCAGCTATCCCATAATTGTTTGTGATCTATTTGTTGACTTCTCTCTAATAGAATTATATAAGTAAGGATGAAGCTAAGAATAATACAGAGAGAATTTTTGATTTCTTCTATAGATGATATGAATGAGAAAGACAAGTTCTGGTGCAAACTAATTTAACATGTTGAATGAATGCTGTTCTAATGAGAGACTAATTATGATAGATATTCTATATAGCAAAGAGATAGTGGAAGAATTCATTGAGAAGTATGGTGATTATAGAATAAATGGTAACAATTATTAGCTTGATTGATAGTGGTCTCTCTGGCAGAGGCTTTTCTCCAATCCTTTGTTTAATTACAATACCATTTATTGATTAACTCAATCACTTTCTAGTGCATTGATACTAGAGATATAGATTAGAGTAAGTATATTGGTGTACTTGTTCTGATCTCTCTAATAGCTTCTGAAAGCTATTAGAGAGATCAGAAAATTATGATTGATTTGGGTATAGGTGATGAGAGATTGAAGGACAAAATCTATAGTCATGAGAATGATGAGACACAGAGAATAACTCAGATCACTATCTAGTATTTCAATAATTAATTTTGAATAGATGAAGGAATATAAGAAAGATGAAAAAGAGTAGATATAAAAGTAGGAAAATCTGTACGTAAAGTGAGAGATATATGAAAGGCTAGATCCATTAGATGAGAGAATATGTAGATACACTTTAAGATATATATGATAAGAATTGTGAAAGTGGTAGTTGATAAATTTAGAATAAATAAGAAGAAAAATGCATAGTGTAATGATGAGTTTACACTTGTGAGATAGATAAGAAGAGAGTATGGTGTATATATGTGTGTGTGATATATATATATATGTATAAGAATATTATATAAAAATCTGAATGAAGAAGAATATAAAAGGTTCAAGAAAAAGTGTATGCACTAATAAAAATGAGGTGCTGATTAGAGACAGATTAGAAACCATAAAGGAACATAAAGTCCTTTAAAATCATTCAAACATAAATTTGAATGATTTTAAAGGAACATAATGTTTTTTGAAAGTATATAAAAAACTTGAGGAGGGGTAAAGCCAGGAATATGTGTAATATGAAAAATAAGTGAGATGAAGCTAAGATGATTGCTAAATGGCAAGAATATTTCAATGAATTATTAATGCCTATTGGTAAGAGGGATAAGAGTGCAAGGAAGAAATATGAATTTGAGTAGAAAATCAATGTGGGAGAGATTGTGAGTATGACTATAATATATATATATATATGATATGTATTTTCTTTTCATAAATGCACACTTCAAGTTGAAGCATGAAACGATGTTTTATAATTACAATAACTAAACAGTATATATATATAGAAACATTCATTTTGTTTATCATAATCATCAGATGTGAAATATTTTTATCATTCAAGTTTGTACAGGACAGTTTAATTTATTAACCAAAATATCAATAATCTAGATCAGGACTGCCCAACCTTTTTATGACCGTGAGCTATTTTTTTCACTGGAGCAATATAGCGATCTACCGATATTCAGGGAATAAAAGTACAACAATAGCAATGTTGTATATATTATTCAAAATTTATTAAGTAAAATAAACACTTCTTCATAGCATGAAAATATGAAAATAACTATGAATGCATGGGAACAATAAACAAAAATTTTAATGCGATATTTGGCATTGTGCAACTGATTCAAAATAAGGATTATATGACGAAAGAGATAATCTTAAAATTTTTACCAACATATTTTTTTGCTAATGTAAGTTCGATTTTAAATGTATAATTTTTGCTCTGCGTATTTTGGAGTCTTTTGGATATTCATATTCATAATTGGAGAGCATAATTGGAGTTCGAAAATGACTGTCGATATATTTTTTTTTTGGAATAGCAACAACTGAATTACATATTAGACAAGATCATTTACATTAACCATGGAAAAAAGAAATTATGTTCCCATTCATCATGGTAATGATAAGTTTTAATTTTGTTTACTACACTCATAATTATAGTTAAAAGAAAAAAATTAAATAATTGTAGAAGTGTTTTTAATAAATTTAACCCATTTAGTGCGGAACAATGATGTACTGTTGTCCGGACCTAAGTAATATAAAAAAGAAAAGACATTTGAGCTTGTATTTGTCCAACAAACTTTTGCTTATTCATTGAAATAATCTTCATTTATTGTTTTTGATATATTATTAAATTCTACTGATTGCTCTGATCTTCTATATTTTAATAAATGATAAAAGACACAAAGAACGAAACATTTAGGGATAACCTCACTTTTCTTGTTTCAACAAGAACACAGACCACCTTTACTACGTATTTTAAAGTGGAAGTTTAACAAGCGAATTGATTGGAGGCTTGCGATGGACTAAAAAGCTTGTTGAGATCTACTGATAGCTCGCGATCGACAGGTTGGGCAGCCCTGATCTAGATTACCAATTCTTTATTATTCTGAATTATAAATTAAAATATATTGCAATGGATCTTTCAACTTTTTGAAATTACATAATTTTAAATAATATGATAAATGAATTTTTCCCATGAAAATGATTGATATCTTCAACAATCAATCAATTGTTGCTTGACATGAAAAATATGACTTGAAACTTTTTCAATAATGAAAACATTTAGTTTTATTAATTTTGTAAAATTAATTCATACAAATTGAGATTTTGATATATTTTATTTCTATTTATTAAATATTTATTTTTAAGAATATGTTTTGAAATAGTCTAAATTTTTTTTTATATCAATTCAGGTGGTTCTGATATAATATCATGTTTTGCTGGCCAAAATCCAAAGCTTCCAGTTCATGCAGGTGAAATACAGTCTCCAAATTTAGGAATGGCAATAGAATGCTGGGATGAAACAGGTTTAGTAGAGTATATCATTTTCATTTTAGTAAAATTAAAAAATAATATTTTTATCTTGGTTACATCTTTATTTCCAATTAGGAAAACCTGTTACTGGTGAGAAAGGTGAATTAGTTTGTATATCTCCTTTCCCTTCAATGCCAATTTATTTTTGGAATGACAAAAATAGAGAGAAATATAAAAAAGCATATTTTAGTAAATTTCAAGGTAAATATTATAATAAATTAATTAAAGATATATCATCTTTTAATATATTATAAAATTTAGAGAGGATCAGATTTCGCTCTACAATATTAATCTTATTAGTCTACAGAGATATTTTTAGTATAAAATCGACTATCTGCTATATAATGCATTCAAGTAATGATATCTGATGTGAAATTTTTAAACTTTAAATTTTTATCTTTGTAACTTGATGTCTTAAAAAACAGGAAAGAATAAAATACAATTAAATTACTATTAAAAATAATAATGTTTTTAGAAGGATATAGTACTTATATTCCTCTATATAGTAAAAATTGAAACCATATTAAAGAAGAAAAATGAAATGAAAATTAATTAATTCTTGATTTTTCAATATGAAATTTTTCAAAAAGTTTTAATAAATTATCATTTCTAATTAAGAATAGATACTTTTTTGAAAAATTTAGAAAAGATATTAAGATTATTCAGTATTAGCAATTTGGGCATACAAAATATTCTAGATTCAGAAAAATGATTCCAAAATGTTAATATTTTAGAGAAATGGATTTTAAATTTACAACTATCAAATCTAATATAATCTAATATAACTATCAAATCAGAATAGCTAAAAAAAATTATTTCTCATAAAAATTAATTTTAGAATTTCTCATAATCATAAATATTCTTATCCTAGTTTATGAATTTGATTCATTCTTTAAAAAAGCTTATAGATTGAATTTTCATAAATCAGGGATAAAATTACTATTAATTCAAATGAAAAAAGTTATATTGTATATGTAAAATTAATATCATTTATTTTTTACTCAAATTTATTAAAATACCATCTAATTACATAAATGATGATTAAAATTATTTCAATAATCAATGTAAATTATCATAACACAATCTAAAATAACTGTTTTTTGATTATAAAACAATCAATTGATTTAAGTTTAATATATTAACATATAAATGAATGTTGAAAATATATTCATTCTTAAGTCCACAGCATAATCTTAATTCCAGGTTAACATAAAATTAAAAAGCAAATTTCTGAACTATCATCAAATTTTCAAATAATCTACCATAATCCCAATAATCTACCATAATCCCAATAATCTAGCTTTGACTATATACAGACAAATAATCAAGTATTTGAATGTAATTTATTTATTTATTTAATCATTCCCTTCATCCTACAAAACAATGTAAATATGGGTGACTCTGCAGAATAAGCTGCTATCCACAGAATAAGCTGTATTATGTACTTTAAATGCTCTCTTCCAAAACGATCGGGATGTTTTCTCTAATCTGTAAATTGGCACTGAAAGTCAATCTTGCGAGAGTAGAATTGAAGTACATTGAAAGATAAATAATTGAGAGGAAGATCACCATTGACATATTTTGAAATCATTTTAACATCATAATCTGTTACTATCTGAGAAAAAGTAGGGCAGATTCAAATTATTACTAATTTGTTCTGAATGAGCATTTACACAGTATGAATTAAATTTTCAGATTGTATGTTGCCATACAACTTCCAAATGACAGATAAGAAATAGATTCAGAAGTTGCAGATTGTATGTTGCCACACAACTTCCAAATGACAGATAAGAAATAGATTCAGAAGTTGCCAAAAAATGAAGGAAGTAATTTTCCAACCCTATTAGTGTCACTAGGATGGCAGTGATAGCTTACCACCGAGGTTTGGTTCAATTTCTGGGTCCAGTAACTTCCAAATTTTTTTCAGGAAAAGGTTTAGATTCTTCTCACTGAACTTTATTTTTCTGATGGTTGATCCTGTTATGGCTGTGAGTGTAAGAATAAGTCATTAGTTGCAAAGAAACAAAAATAATTAAGAAAAAGATCCCCAAAGAGATACTGTATCAGTATACATTAAATAATGATTTCATAGAAAAATTTTATGGTTTCTCCAGATTGATTGATTAATATTAAAATCAATGTTTTGTATGTAATCTTTACATTTACAATGAGATTAAAGGATTAACTGCCTTTCCATTTTGAAGAATGTATTCAAGCTGTAGTACTGATCAATTATGTGCCTATTACTAAATCATCTAGTAGACATTTGAAGTAACTCTTACATAATCTTACATAAATCTGTAGGCAACCTTTCCAATCACTCTAAACTTCAAATTAAAAATTAATTTTATTTCAAATTATTCACTGTAATGAACAATTAAAGATTGTATATTTTGAACTAGAGATTGTGGTTTACTTCAAATTAACAAGTACTAAATTATTTACTGTAATCAGTTTTCATACGTAAATATAAAATTTTCAGATGCTAATTGAATATTAAAAATACAATAAAGAATATTAAAATATATTTTCAGTTATGTGTTTATATGAAATATTTAATAAATTATTTATGATTCCAACAAATATTAAGTCTTTATTTTCATCAAAACAGTTTCTCATGACAACTGCATTTATCTTATCATTAATTAATTTTTCTTTCACAATTATTAATAGTAATAATATATTTGTGTTTCAGATTTCTAAGACTCAGTGCCATAACTAACCATTCCTGTGCCCTGTGCAAGAATTTGCATTTAGGCCCCTTAATTAATTAGGTTTATGAAAATAATAAAACAAATACATTACAATAGATTTTTTTTAATAAGATTTATTTTAATTGCACTTTTCTGGCTTTCATTTCAGCAAATTCATTAATTACATCATCATCATCATTAATATTTTTAATGATATTGTATTCTATTGAAAAAATAGAAAAATTGGATAATCGTTGTTGTCTGATAGCTGATCTTAAATAATTTTTTATTAATTTCAACTTGCTAAAACTTCTCTTGCATGAAGCAATAGAAATGGGAAGAGTTAGAAATATTCAAAGAGCAACATTGATATTTGGGTAAGACTCACAAATCAGTTAAACCAAAATCATGAAGATCCTATAGAATATTAAGTGGAGATGCAGTTTCTATATTTTGCATAAGACCATTACTTCAAACTTAAAACTTTCAATTTCACATGTGAATTTGTACTTTTTTAAATCTTTGCTATATTTAATAGCGAGATCTTCAGCCAATTTTTTTAAATCAAAAACACTCATGTATTGTAAAAACGAGTCATAGAGAAAGCAAAAATTGTCACAGATAGTTCATGTTGATGAGCAGAGACATTTAGGGTCTAAGTAAGGCAAAATCTAATTGCCAAACCACGCAGTAGAAAGGCGGAAAAATTTAATATTTAAAAATATAATTTCTTGTAAACAGCATTTTGGGCTCCCCTTTCAAGTGGGCCCTGTGCAGGTGCATCAGTTCTACCTGCCTAGTTACGGCATTGCTAAGACTCATAGTGTTTCTGAATCTGAGAAATTTTAATTGTTTCTAAATTATTGCAATGATATTTGGTATATATATAATAATAATAATAATAATAATAATAATATACATTATTATTATCATCATTATCATCATCATTATCATTATTATTATTATTATCATATAAAAAATTTTATTCAAACACTTTTAACATTTTAGATAATATTTGTTTCATACTATACACAATTTTTCTGTGATCTAACTTCCACTTTTTAGCAGGATAAGCTATACATCATGTTTACAAATTTTATATAATAAACATAAAAACAATTTTAAACTGATTTTTGATAGTGTATTCTAAATGTATTTAGCAAATCATTGCACTACATTATGTATTTTAAAGCATTTTAATATATTATAGTGAACAAATAAATGAATAAATAAAATTCTAATAATTATATCAAATGGATTATTTGTATTTATATTATTATATTGAATTTTATAGTTTTTCACTATGTTCATTTTATAATTGAGAAACATATATTAACTTTTTTCAGTTTTATAATTTAATAATTTTTTTTAGGTGTGTGGACCCATGGCGATTTTTGTATGATAAATCCTGATACCAAAGGAATTTGTATGCTAGGTCGAAGGTATATTTCTTCCTCTTAGTGTTATATCAGTTTTTATGATTAAAAATACAATCATAAATCCAGCACTTTATAAGCAAGAAAACTAAATTATCTTACTTATAGATTACTGTTTTTATGATTTAGTTTATTCAGACCTAAAGATATTCAGACAAATGGCATTAATAATTAAAAATATATACTTTGTTAGTGATGGAACTTTAAATCCAAATGGAGTCAGATTTGGAAGTTCAGAAATATATAACATAGGTATATATAGTATTTATTTTGAATAAACATTTGTAGTTTGTATTAATTTAATTTAATATATTTGTATTGTTTATTCTGAAAAGTTGAATCCTTTAAGGAAATTCAAGATAGTGTATGTGTATCACAATATAATAAATTACAAGAAGAAAGAGTTGTACTGTTTTTGAAACTAGCAAATGATTATACTTTAACAACAGAACTAATAGAAAGAATCAAAATAGCAATTAGAAAAGAACTCTCAGCACGTCACATTCCAGCCATAATCCTAGAAACAAAAGCAATTCCAGTAAGGAAATTTGAATAATTTGAAAGTTTATTTAAATTTATGGATTTTAGTAGTTCTAAAATTTTTTATTGATTTTACACAGTATACAATTAATGGAAAAAAAGTTGAAGTGGCTGTAAAGAAAGCAATTTGTGGGGAAGAAGTAAAGAATAAGGATTCTCTTGCAAATCCAGAATGTATTGATTTTTATTATAATATATCAGAACTTAATGGATTTTGAAGTCATTATTTTTAATTATTAATTTAATAAGAATGATGGAAAAATTTAAGACTTCACTAGAATTTAAACTTAAAATTTCAATAAATATATGTTAATTTTTTAAAGATATTTACCTAATGGACGATCCTTCCGCAAGCACATTAGTGTCTACGTTATTTCGAGGAAACTAATGCATGCTGAAGCCGAGTATTGTAAGGAAGCCGAATGTATCCGGTGAGGTGACAAACATTTTGGCCGGAGCTGTACATATTACTCATAAGCATTCGCTCATAGCAGCATATTTTCAAGGAGAGAATCAGAAAGACAGAAATAAATTATGGAAAAGTAAAAGGAAAATTGGTTATAAATATAAACAAATCAATATTGTTCGAACTGAATGCAAAATTCATACGAAACTTGCAATTATTATAATTAAAAAATTATAATAAGTCCCATGTTTTGTACGCTGATATAATGAGCGAATAATAAATTATTTTCATAAATTTTTATCTTAATCGACAAAGAAACTATAGTCAATTATAAAAGATGTTTAAAATCGTTCATAATGCAATAGATAAATAAAAATTACTGTATTGGAGATTTTCTAGATTACAGTTCTTTATCGTACCTATATTAATTGCTCAACCGAGCTCATTTGAGAAACCAACTAGAGAAAGTTATTTGTGCAACTGAGTCATTTGAGCAAACAACTCTCTCTATTCAGTTGGTCAACTGAATCATTTGACCAACTAACTAGAGAGGGTTGTTTGTGCAATTGAGTCATTTGAGCAACTAACTAGAGAGGGTTATTTGAGCAACTGAGTCGTTTCAGCAAACAACTCCCTCTAGTCAGTTGTTCAACTGAATCATTTGAACAACTAACTAGAGAGGGTTGTTCGCTCAACTATGTCATTTGAGAAACTAACTAGAGAGGATTAATTAAGCATGTGAGTCGTTTGAGCAACCAACTAAAGAGAATTATTTATGAACTTTAGGTTTATAAATTGCGAAAATAATACTCTTTAGTTTGTTATTCTGTGAAGGTATAGTACATGATCTTTATATTAAAATATTAGATCGGAAGAGCGTCGTGTAGGGAAAGAGTGTAGATCTCGGTGGTATCTATGTCATTTGAGAAACTAACTAGAGAGGATTATTTAAGCAAGTGAGTCGTTTGAGCAACCAAGTAAAGAGAATTATTTGTGAACTTTAGGTTTATAAATTGCGAAAATAATACTCTTTAGTTGGTTATTCTGTGAAGGTATAGTACATGATCTTTATATTCAAATATTATGATATAATTTATTATTTAGAAACACAAATACATTTTTAAACGATTAGTTTATCACTAATTTTTCTTTAATTATCTTAATATTTATTTTAAAAAATTAAATAAGAAGATAAACATCTACTTCTATATTATGAATGAAATATTCATATTTATGCAATAACCAAACTTACTTTTACACTGAACTGTTTATTAAAATAAAAGCAGTTGAAAAAAGTGAAACCTCTTCTTCTTCTTTCGTGTTTCATTAAAAGATTATAAATCTAAATTTCAAAATTAAAAATATTATCGTCAAGATTTATTAATATTTAAAGAAAAATTAAGAAACCGAGTTAATATCACTAAAATTTATTTTTAGACGAAATATTAAAATTCTAATCATTCTGCAATACTGAATAAATTAAAGTTAGGTAGATGTTCCTGCAGGTGCTTTTCGTTTAGATCTTTTTAGGATGCTGTGGCCAATTATAGACATAAAATATCTATAATAAACCACTAAAAGTAGTTTTCTATGATGTACATAGAAAACATTTTGTCTAAAAACTCCGTATATAGATTATTATTTCTATACTGCATACAGACAGAATAGTATTTAAGTATATTCTTTTTACATACAGAATACATTACAGTTTACAAATGCATTCTGTATATTACTTCTATATTTGTGAAAACTATTATATTTTACTACTGCTTGAGTTTCATTTTCTATTATTAGTTTAGGTTTTTATTAGTTTTCTACTACATTCTTTTGAGAATTATTACTTTTTACTAGTAGTTTAGTTCAATAGTGTACTAGTAGTTTAAGTTTATTTTCTACTGTATGCATAAAAATTTTTATATGAAAATAAGAAAGGTTTCTATTAGTTTATACAATATATTTATGAAAATTATTATACGAAAATAAGAAAGGAGAACAAAAGGTTTTTGCAGAAAAGGGAAGACAGAAAACGAATGCATTAACTTGGAAATTGCTGTCATAAACGATTCTAAATTAACGTTATTAATATTATATAATTAAATCATTTATTATTGTTTTAATTTAATAAATCACGACATGAAATATAAGATAGCATTATCGTCTACTTTTTGCAATATCTTATTAATAATTGATCACCGCTGTAGCGATTCCTACTACTTAATTAAAATCGCATTACAGCAATGAACTACAAAACTAAATCGATTATTTTTAATACATCATTTTGTTTGCAAAGATGCTTTGAAAATAATCGATATACTTTCGTTCGTATAACATAATTTTTAAATTTAAAATCATAGAATGATAGTTGTTGTTCACATGTTTCGTCCAGTTAATTTCAACAGTTTTATTATTAAAGCAATAATTAAATTAAAGACATTAAAGTGATACTTACAGCTAATTGTTCTTCCTGAGAATCACATTGAAAATACGAATCGCAGAAAACATCGTAAGGTATATTAGACTAAAAAAAAATTAATAAACAACAATTTATGAGTATTCATTTCATAGATACAATTAACTACTGGTGTAACTTACCCATTTATAAATATGTTGCGAAAAAATAGGACTTATGAACAGAACAGTTGTCATTATTGTCATCCACAAGATGATTGGTATTTTTATATTAAATTCGCAATCTACGAAAAACACAAAAATGGTAGAGCTAACATTGGTAAATATTATACTTGTGAAGGCGTCGACGAATATAAAATTAAATGAATCATCAGTATCTCTGACAAGGGAATATAATGTGTCTATGTCTTCTACGTTTGTACGTTCCACACTTTTAAATTTGCCTAAAAATTCCTGAAACAGTACAGCAATAAAATTTGACATTAAAATTATTAAAATAGCTAAAAATAGGAAAACGAATAAAAAATAAACTAAAGGTAAAATATGCAGGATGGAACATAATACATCAGATACGTAAAAATCGGTCAATAAATGTTTTTGCAAAGAAAGCATAATTATAGCTGATAATATACTCGACAAAGTACCAAAAAATATGACAAACAATGTTAACTGCTTTTGAAATAGTTTGATTTTCCTAAATTTTTTGGAAGATAATCGAAGACGATATGAGACATAATACCATTGTTTGCATATATTATTACTAATAAATTTATTGTTTCTTAAGAAACCCAGATAAATGAAAAGCTCTTGATTGATAATGATTAATGCGTTTATATAATAAGCATCGAGATTTATGTCTATGTTGTAGGTTAACTTGCAAAATATTCTCTGTTCTTCTTTATCCATAAACCAATGAGAAATCAAAATAATGGCAATAAACGACAATATTAATAAAAGTATAAATTTATAAAACTTATAATATCTTTTTTCTTTCTGATTTATGTTATCCACGGCACATTTAGTAAAGGATACACCAAATATTCTAAGCACTGCTAGAATTGGCAGAAAAGTACAATGGTAACACATACACTCCATATTGTAAAATATATTAATTAAAGAATTGTAGAGTTATCTTCTGATTTCCAGCAGTAAAGTCTTTAGATAAATGCTCTCAATTAGGAGAAATTTTTCAGTTGAATCTATGATACACTCTCGTCCTTGAGTAAAAATTATATTTCGTTAATAATAGCGCTTCATCGATTTTCGTCACATAGCAACTAAATTCCCTCATCGATTGGTCGATATATTTTACCTCATTTACAACATAATTCATTATGAGTGGTAATTAAAATATACTTTATTTTTCAAATGAATCAGGAATACATTTAAATAATAATTTTCATCTACTTATGCCAAAATTTAACAGTTTAAATTGCATTTTATATCTGTTATCCTCTATAGATTATCGTGAATGCATATTTATAGACACGAAAGTAAACTATTGAAAATGTAACTTTCATCTGATACATTTATGCAATAGTATATCTTGCAGTCAAAGAGTATGCAAATTTTTGTTTACGATTTTCATTATCTGTATAACAGCAGCTGATTTAGCTATTATAAATATCGATACCATTTTGACTGTGTTCATTCAAATATAATCGATTAATAACGATCATTTTGTATACGATCGATTCTCTAGAGCAGTGGTCGCTAAAAAACGGTTCTCGCACCTCGTAGAGCGTATATTTGATCGTCTTAATACTGATTTGTTGTATAGAATGTATACTATTTTTCACTGCTGATAAACATTTGAGCAATTAGAAATGTTCTGATATTGCACTCACTTTTTATAAACATAACAGTGCCGAATTTTAATTTTTTTCCGGTGACAGACTATTTACCAATTTTGGTATAATTTTACTAAATTATATCAAAGAAAATGACTAATTGTGAGAACTGCTTTAATCGATAGTTAAAAAACATTAAACGGTTAAAATAAAATAATTAATCAAGATCGAAGACTCGACATTTTCCGTATGTGAATGCACAATATTGGCATCATCTCGGGAATTAAACGTATCGAAAATAATCGATATTCGATAATCTCATCAGGACGTTGTGTTTGTCTAAACCAGTGTTTCCCAAAGTGGTCTATATGACCCCCAGGGGTCGATGATGACCTGCAAAGGATCCATGTCAACGAAAAAAAAAAACATTTGAAGTTTAGATTAAACGGTTAAAATAAAATAATTAATCAAGATCGATGACTCGACATTTTCCTTATGTGAATGCATTTGGCATCATCTCGGGAATTAAACGTATCGAAAATAATCGATATTCGATAATCTCATCAGGACGTTGTGTTTGTCTAAACCAGTGTTTCCCAAAGTGGTCTATATGACCCCCAGGGGTCGATGATGACCTGCAAAGGATCCATGTCAACGAAAAAAAAAAACATTTGAAGTTATGCTATAAGAATATTAGCTAAGCAGGGGGTCTACCCAAACCCGAAAAACATGGCAAGTGGTCTACGAGACAAAAAAGTTTGGGAACTAAACGATATTTGATGTAAATATTTTACAATTTAAATAAAATTCATGTATATTATTCGATTTGCTTGAGGATCAGGTGTTATAATCAAAATCGATTCGCTTATCATTAATAATCGAATCGCTGCGCCTGATATAATCGAATATTGATCATTTTCAATACGATTAATTTCCTACACGGTTCTAATATTATTTATATTAATTTAAATAAAAAAAGAAAAATTGAATTGTGAAATGGTTCGATTTATCGATCTTAACTAACTTATATGAAGACTTTCTATGCTATCATATCGCACACGTATTTCTAAAGTGACACAAGTCAAAAACTTGCATTTATATCGCACACGTATTTCTAAAGTGACACAAGTCAAAAACTTGCATTTAGCACACGTATTTCTAAAGTGACACAAGTCAAAAACTTGCATTTTTATGTTTGCACCATTTTATAAATTGGGAAGCAATCCTCCATCATCTTTTGAAACCATTTTCCTAAAAAAGGTTTCAAAAAATTACAAATTTTGAAAAAATTATGAGTTATTAAATTATTAGTTTTTAGTTAAGCTGATTTCGTAATTTTTCCAATTTTCTCAAAACGTTCGTTTTTGACTTGTGTCACTTTAGAAATACGTGTGCGATTATAGTGCCCATTTTTTAAATTCTTTTTTAATAGTAAGTATTACAAAATTGCGCTATGTATTAAAGCAAGTCATAATACATAAATTATTCGCATTATTCCAAACTTTACAGAGAATAGTATAATAGCCTATAATTAGGATATAATCATAATTATGTTTGTAGCAGTTACTGCGAGATGATGATTTGTTCGAATATAATAAGTACCTTGTTTGTTTTTTCTATTAGATTCAATTAAAATACTTTAAATCAATTATTGTCCATCTTTGAGTATTGACTTTTAAATGCCAAATTTCTTTATCAGGAAAAAATAAAGTAATTCAAAATATTTATATTCATATAAATATGGTTTCGTAGTTATAATAATGTATTAAAAATATCTTCATTTATCTATATGCCTCATAAGTTGCTGAATTTTTATTTTAATTCATTAAAATTACTTTCATATGATAATTTTTGAAAAAGTTTTGATGTTAATTTTCTGGAAGCAGCAAAGCGATTTTGTAACAGTTATTGCAAACTGTACATTATCTATAATTTAGTAAGAGGGAAAAGCAGATACACTATAGAGAAACTCTTACATTTACATTTTCAATTAAAAAGCGGTTGATCGCTGTCAGAAAAAATTAAATAGAAAATTCAAAAATAAAGTAAACATTCATAATTTAAATTCATTTCATCTCATCACATAGGCATTGTATTATCTTCACATCTACCAATTCAGTAGGTTTGTTATTTTTGAAAGTTTTTGGACTCTAAGCTAGAGTAATTCAGCAGAGATGCCAACAATTATCTTCACATCTACCAATTCAGTAGCTTTGTTATTTTTGAAAGTTTTTGGACTCTAAGCTAGAGTAATTCAGCAGAGATGCCAACATCTATTTTCATTTACATACATATTGTAAATAAATCTGTTTTCTGTTTTGTATATTGTTCATTAATAAATTGCGGGTGCTCATGCTGGATGATTTCTCCCATGCTGAATGTTGGTTGCTTCTCCTTTCTTTTAACAAACTTCTTAGCCTATTTCTTTTGGCTAGGAATCTTTCTCCTCTTTTTAATTCTTCTTACTTCATTTGTCTTAGGCTAAACTTTGACTGTAGCCCCTGTCTCGCTTGTTTAATCTGCCATCATCACATCATCATAAGAAGAAGAACGAAGAAAAAGGGTGAATATAGTACAATAAATATTTTAGAGAGAAACAAAGAGCGAAACTAATTTCACATAAGTTATTTTTTTTAATAATTTCTCTATTTTATTAATGCTTCATTATTTATTGTTGTCAATGTCTTACTGTGCTTAATTTATAAATAAAATATTATCTTAAGTATGTACAGCATATATAATATATATTGTTGGCTACTATCTGCGGTCTCAGGAAACCGCGAGAGGACTTGGATCCTACTCACTGCGGATACAGTATATAGTTAAACAGTGTCCTACTGTATAACTACGAAATATGTGAGGAACCAGGTCACGCTCGCTTTACTCAGCATTATCATCAATTCAACTTCTTGTTAAAAGTTAATATTGTTATTAATTAAAAAAAATTTTTCTTATAAATTTTGAATCAATAACATAATAAGCTTATAGGTTACTGTTTGTTATATTTGAAAATTATTCTATTAATTTAAATTAAGAGTTGAATAATTGTTGTTCTACTTTTCTACATCGTTCTCTTTTCGACTATTCTGAAGAAGACATTTTCATTACCTAATTCTGTTTGTTGGTTATGTAATATTATATTATAATTACTTAGTAATTATTGTATATAACAGCAATTGACCGAATAAGCAAAATCAATGGAAAAATCGATAACTGACTATATTAATTGTAACGCGCAGAATGTGTATTGGATTGTATTTCAATTCCGGAGAAGTATTGTCAAAAATTATTCTCTTCCATTTTTTTAAGCTTCTATAACATTTATGTATAACTGAGCTACTCTTCTGAGAGAGTTACGATAAAATAAGATACTAGAATACTAGAATCGTAGCATTCATAGCTATGATTCTAGTATTATTGGTATAATCTGCCTATTGATTGTTATCGCTCGCGTCGTCTCGTAGCTGGAAGCGAAGTAGCGAATTCGGAGTCGACGCTAACGTCACGATGACATTGCCTCTTGCGATTCATATATCGTATGGTCCAAATTGAGATTGCGCCTTTTCTCTTGTCAGACGTTTGCACGACTTTCAGTTTAATCTGCAGAATAGTTATCTCTAGGATAACTCTAACCCGTTCGAAAATCTAAAGATTAAGTACAGAGTGTTGCACGTGACGAAAGACAACTATCAGCCAGATAGCGTGAAGATAGTTACTGGGAATGCTCTTTACCATAGAAACTAGTTTGAACGCGAAGGCGCCGATTAAGTTATTTTCTATATTTGCAGCTTGGCTTTCAGTCAGTCTGGTTTTAGTTCATTTTTAAAAA
Source organism: Olivierus martensii (assembly GCA_000484575.1). NCBI lineage: Eukaryota > Metazoa > Arthropoda > Arachnida > Scorpiones > Buthidae > Olivierus > Olivierus martensii. The sequence goes on from AYEL01078555.1 coordinate 22,131, forward strand.
AAAATATTCAGCATTTACACCCAGTTGTGTTTTTACCCGAGTTTGATTTAACACAAATTAAAAAAAAATTTCACTCTCTTTTTACACGATTTGCTTTAATACGATCGTCCCAAATTCTAAGAAAAAATTTTTTCGTATTACAGTGAATGCAACGCTTGCTTCGCATTATTCTCCTCCATATTGTTGTTTTTGATTACAAATAGAAAATAAATTTCTGAGCAATTCCCCAATTTATATAAAAACTTCAATAGGGAATTTGTTTGTCTGCATTTTGAGTTTGGTGTTTAAAGCGAAAAGTAACTTTTTGATGTTTAATGGTATAAAATGTTTAATAAAGTTAAAATCGAAATTTTGTCATGTGTAATTCATATTATTTTGCATACCTTTAGTGTTTATAAATAAGTAACATGTTCTTTTTGGTATGGTTTTACATTAGCGCCGAAAATAGTACCAATCGAAAGATGACGATAAAAGTTAAATTCGAAATTTTGTCATGTGTAATTCATATTATTTTGCATACTTTTAGTGTTTATAAATAAGTAACACGTTCTTTTTGGTATGGTTTTACATTAGCGCCGAAAATAGTACCAATCGAAAGATGACGATGGGAAAGTAGCAGTCACAGATTGACAAATGCTTTTCTGTCGTGCGGAGAAAGAACACTGCTGAGAATTTTTTATTTATTTATTTTTTTTTTCGCGGTATTTTCCAAGTAATCTAATTTTTACACATGTGGTATTGCTACAACTTGGCATATCTTTTGTCATCATTTTTCATCTAAAGACAAACGTCAAAGTGTGCTGTATGTTCTTCTAATACCCGTCAAAAATCATAGAAAATATGTAAAGGAAAGAATATTTCGAATAATAAAACATAAAAATTCCGGTTTAAAAATTTTTTTCTGTATGTTTTAAAAATCGAGGTTGTTTTAAGTTATTTTTTTATAGAAACACATAATACTATTATTATAATTTTTGTGTTGTTTCCGCATGTTTTTTTAAAACATTTCTTCATAAAAACGTGAAGAAAAACATTGAATTTCTAAGTTAATACATTTTGATGCATTTTTTACAATATAATCCTCATAATATAGCATATTTTCGCCAGCCATTTTCGGTTTTTGTTTTCCATTAAACTTGGGGCTATTTTAAACCGGGTTTGTCTACCTGTTGTTACAATAAAACATTTGGGACTTAAAACAAAAAATTTTTCTATTCAAAAGAAAGCACCTATTAAAAATTTAAACGTATGCTTTTCCGGTTATTATTGTATTGTTTTAGGATGGAATTACCATCATTCTTCCATATCTTATGAGGTAGTTTCTTTATATATCATGGAAATACTTTATCAAAGACGTCGAATACAAACTCTTTTAAGTCAAAATTGTTTAGAATACGTAATTAATTATGAACATTTTAATGTTTCTTTAAGTATAACCGTGCAATGTTTGTTATTTTTAATAATTAAGATATTTTTTTCCATATTTAATAGGTCGCGTGTTTTAAGATATGTTGTTGGTTTTCAGTCGATTCGCTTTTGCAAAACCCGTTATAGCACCTTTATTTATTTTTATTTTTTGCTTTTAAATCCAAAGTATGCGAATCCAAGCTTTTCACACCATGGATAAGCGACTATTCTTGTTATCGAACTTAAGAGGAAGGAAGGGAGTACTGGAACTTCCACTGCCATTCATGGTTTCGGTGACTGTGGTCATGGCGACATTTTTGTTACCATTGCATGTGACCCTGACGTCCGGATAAGCTTCTGAACAACTATAAAAATTTGCTGGTATTTGTCTCTCGTCTAAAAGCCTTAACTTGCGTTGACATAAACAGAACAGGAAGACGTTCTTAAAACCTTGACGGAATCTGCAATAACAACAACAAAAAAAAATATTTATAAAAATGTAATTCGAGCGGAAAGAAATGTAAAAAATAAACAGAAAATCTCATGTTTTATGTATATTATTTTTTAATGCATTAATTTAAAGAAAAAATAATAATAATAACTTATTAATGGGTGGAAATAAAAAATGTTGGATTCCCGTTTTGTAAGTAATTGCTTCGTTTAGTTATGAGCAATTTAATTCGTAAATTTTGATGAATTTCATTAAAAATTTTCCAGATGTTTCGCTTTTTTTTTAATATTCGCGAGAAATTCGATCTTTAATGAAATATCGCGACTCTCTGCAGTTTTTTATCGAAAAGAAAATATTCTTATCATTTCCAAAAATATCATTTATTGTATTACTTCACTTCAAAAAATAATGAAAAAAAAGGGAGGAAGAGGGAGGAGGGAAAAAAGTTAATAACGATTCCGAATTGGACGCTCTCGAATTATATTTTAATTTTTAATTGAGATATTTTATTAAACTGGTTAAATTTTTAAACAGTGTAGTTTATAGTGAATTAGTCATTATTCCGTTGGTGGGATACAATTACACATTTTGCGAGATAAGTTGAGTAAACGACTCTGTTCTAAAGATGCGAAGGAGCACTCTGTTGCAATATCTAAACAATTACGGTAGTTTGCTCTGAACTTACTCCAGTTCAAACTCGTCTTGAGAATTACAACAATTAGATTATTCGGCATTAACTACACAATACGTATACAGTTCATTCAACGCTGCTCTAGGTCAAGCTATCTTCGAAATAAATCGAATCTCTTACCCCAACTTACGTTTTCCTCTATCACTTAAAGCTTCACAAAATTTAAAAGCCCTAAATTATTGCAGAAAGAACTGTTTAAAGTATTTTTCAGAGCTAAAAAAAATATTTATTTATTTTTTCTACGCATTGCATTCGTATAATAATAAATTTCTGTATGCTAATTCTTATCTATGTTTAAATTCTGTGATGAAACGGCAAATTTGATTCTATTAAAAGTAAACATTTCGTTTCTAATTAAAATAAATTTATCCAATTATTCAAATTTTGAAATTTTAACTATAATTCCATTTTAATTAGCGTAGAGAGATAATCCACTTTTGTATTTTCTTCATTAAATTTGTATTCGTTACAAAAATCTTATTTAAACAGTTTGGAGAATATTTTTCCCATATCTTGTTTTTAAATTTTTTTAATACCTATATATAAAAAAAATAAATAAATAAAGATGTTATATTTTATGTTTCTTTGAGTAGAAAAGTCGATTCGAATTTCGATCTAACTTCTGAGATTTGTAGGAAATTTTGTAGAAAGATGTGTCGTGACTTACAACAATTACCGGTAAAACGAGCACTCTCGAAGTTGTACTGTATTGAAGAACTAATAATAGTAAAGAAGTTTTTTTTTTAAGACCTAGCATTTCAGTTCCTTAATCGAAATACTTTCATCTTTCTAGATAAATACTAACTTTTTATTAGTTCCCATTCTCTGTGTTGATAAAAACGTTAAAATCGACATCATATAATTCCTCTTCCTCTTTCGAATTATTTAAATAATAATAATAACAAATACTCCTGCAGTCAAATCGTTACAATAGAGTAAAATTTTACTGAAATTAAACAGTTATTATACTATTTAAAATTATATATAAGGATTTTTATCGGTTTCTCTTCTCCTCCTACTCCACAGCATCCGGATGGTGATGCAGTGGATAACAAATTAGCAGTGATGATAATTGTTAATAATAATAATTTTTTAAGCTGTTGTCGAAATTACAAGCTTTTAATTGATCAATATAATGCTGGGTTTTAAATTTTGGCTGGTGAATCATTTACAATTCATCATTCTGTAGAGGAGAATCGTTCTCAACTTGGTTTCTGTTAATTTAAATTCGAGTTTAACGGCATATAGAATGATAAAATGTTTTAATATCAAAGACATCTGTATAGTTAACTAGAAAATTGCTTGAATTTAATGTGTCCTAAATGAAAAATCCATTAGCAGTCTTTGATTTTTACTATATTAAAGCATTACCTTAAAACTCCAGCATAAAATATCGAATCCTTAACTATACCGCATACGTTGTTTTGTATGGAATTTATAAATTTAAAAAATTTTAAATCATTGAGAAAATAAAAAAAATACACTCTGTATGTTCTAAAGTGAATCTCTCTTTATATGCAACGTATAAAAAACGTTTGTGGTAATCAATCATTCAAAAAAGAAAAGAAGATCCATTAGTCAGGCAGGCTTTGATTCCTTCAAGTGGAGTCAATCACTTAAAATTTTTAGGATTTATCTAGGAAGGAGAATTCTGTAAACATTCGAACGGTGTTTTAAATGATTGACCAGTTCTATTTCCATAAAATTCTTCCAACTGTATTTTCCATAACGTTTCGGAAAAAAAAAGAACGAGTCACGCCATAAAATGATAAAAATGTATTCATGACGTCAATAACTTGTAAGCTTTTTTTTTTTCCTAGATTGGCACGAATCGTATGTTAAAAATGAATGTGGCTTTCGTTCAAACATAAGATCAATTTTTCTAACTTTTTCTACCTCTGGGCGAAAGAAAACCTGAAAATATTGATCTGAATAATAATAAATTTGATACACCTGTTGCTGGTACGCAAGAATAAGATTTTTTTTTCCCACCGACGACCAAAAATTTTTTTCATCGTATACCCTTACTTAACGGTTATTTGAATATTAATAAAAATTATTTTGTTTTATTTTGTACAATTTCGTGTTTTTTTTTTTTAGAAATTTTCTTCTCACTTTAAAGCGTAAAAAAATTAGAAATTCGATGCGTGTAGAGAGGTAAAAAATCGTTGATATGTCAAATTTTGTACAAAATTAACCTGCCAGGTTCCATTTTTGTTCGAGTTTTCTTCAAATTTATTCATCTACAACATTTTCAATCTATAAATGAAAAAATCAGGCAGTAAGCAGAACATAGCGATAATAATTTATGCGTAAATTCACGTATGCTTTTTTTAATTGTGTTTTAATGCACAAATTGAATTATTTTTATTAATTTCATTAATTTAAAATTCTGCTTACGGTTTATAAAGATTAATTGCTGTCGATGAAACGTCAAAACGATATCAAAGGCATAAAGGATTGTCTAGTCTGAAGCTGACAGTAAAATATGTTTATCCATTACTTTGAAGAGAAATCGCTCACAGCCAAACCAAAAAGATTTTTCTTCTCATACGTAAAATAAAGAACATATATAGTTTACTTATAGATGATATATTATCTAAAACGTTATTACGTATACATTACTTTAGATTTATCATCCTGACGTATTTCTCCATTCCAGATAATAAAGTAATTCGTCTTGTCTGCCTTAAAAAATTCATAGAAGCGCTAAACGTTTCAGGAACAGTAACAGAATATTTCAATATATTCTGTTAGCCGTAAATTTAATGGTTAAATTGTTAAAATCTAGCACAAAGAACGGATTTCTTTTGCTTTTTTTATGTCGACTGATTTCGAGTCCATAAAGGATTGTTAACTCGAATTATAAAAGCTTCAGATTGATGGGGATAATAAAAATGTTAAATCTGGATAGACGTTCAGATATCTCTCTACGCGTTTTTTGAGTAAAAATTCTAATAATTTTCAATATTTATAAATATATATAAAAGGAGATAAGGCGATGAATTGAACTTTCTGATAAGAAACTCGATTTTCTTTGTAAAGATAAGAAAAGGCATCAGAATTTTGGGAGACGTTAAATAATATTGTCAAGAGTTGTAATGGATTATATCGGACTCGTAACTTGTCAAAAAAAGAAAAAAAAATGTCATTTTATTCTTGAGACTGTATTTATTTTTAATCCGATTTTTAAGATGACCTAAAATGAAAATGTGAACATTTCCTTCCACATTTTTAAAATGTTAAAAAATATATAACGTCAATAAACATGTTCACAAGCGCACCGAGATGAATATTTAAAATCATTAAAATATTTATATAAAATTTTTATTTAAACTGTGAAAATGTATATCAAGAATAAACGAAAACGAATCCATAAAAAAACGAAGTTATTCCAATTTTTTTACGCTTGTATGTGTGTCTGTATGTAGTTTTTCTTTCGTACAAGCGAATTACACAACGCGAGATAGGTGTAGATGGAAGTAAACAATTCTTTTGGAGAGGAAAAGAAAATGAAGAAGATATACGGATATAAGAAGAGGATTTGCTATTCGGAATCATTAAAGTATAACGATACTAATACTACCTAGGATGGAGGTCAAAGTTTACGGAATAACATTACAGCAACAAGAATGTAGATCTAATTCCAGCAACGTGATGCTTCTGGCAAGTAAACAGAATCGGTAAAGCTTTGTACAAGATTAGGTGGAGAAGAGATGATCACTTTTATGAAAGCGGACTGGATATGAGTTGAGGTCTGCCAATGGCAATCATTTACAGGGAAACTGTCAAACGGTGCTTTGATCACAGCTTCTGATTTTGATATATAAGAAATAAAACTAGATGATAAATAACGACCGACACACTTGTTACAGTCTAGATGTCACGCAATAAACGAGAAGAAGAAGGAAAAAAAACTGCAGATATTTACTTTTATATTATCTCGTTTATTATAAATTCCACTCCGAATTAAATTTCTCTTCTTTACTCTTTCTCTCCGTAACGGCATAATTAATGATTACGCTTACACATAACCACAGAATAAAGCGTGTCACGTTAGAAAATGTTTACAACCCGGTGGTATCTACGTAATAAATTGTAGAATGCGTGACGTGACTTTATGAATCTATGCTTCTAGATTTAATCAATGCTCAGACGATGCCAATAGATATATAAATCGTACTTTTTGATCGATAACGAACGGTTAACGTGTACAAAATGGCGCCGCGAAACCAATTCCTCCCGGTTAATAGAATTTACAGAATCGATAACAATATTAAATTTTTCTCTTTTTATAGAAATGGCTTCATCGCTAGCGAATGGTAACCATCGAAAAAAATAATAATAAATTTATTTATTTGCTAACTGAATAAATAATAACAACAGAATTCTAGATGAATTAAAAATTGATACAGATTTAAAAAAAAATTAAATTTTAATAATTTATATTAGAAAACTGTGACATGATATATATATATATATGGTCTCGGCATTCCTGCTGAACCGCTCTTCCGATCTATATATAGTAAACACGTACAGTTTTAAATAATATATTTTAAAAAATATCGAACTAGACATATTTTTTTTCCCTCCTATCGATAATTCGATTATAATATATATTATATAGTTAAAGTAAGAAAACATTGTTAAAATGGAGTCAAAAACATTTAAATATTTTAATGAAAAATCGGGTCGTGTTTCAAGTTTTAATTTGGGTTTAAAGAATACGCTATAAACACGTCCGTACATCAATAAAATGCAGATGTGAACTGTCACAGTTGTCACACGCGATTGGCAGAATCGTGTTTGACTACAATGACGTCACGGTTCAATTTTCAAAATGGAATTAGAAAAACAATTTCGATGCTAAAAGAGGAAAACAGTGTCTTAAAAAATGCAACATCTAAGACTGTACATGTTGTTTAAACACGTTAAAAATTCAAAATCGAAGAAACAAATGCCGACTTTTGTCTATTACGTATTTAATTTGCTAAATAAATATATATATATATATATACCGACTTAAAAAAATTAACTACGAAAAAAATATGTTATGAATTATTACTTAAATTTAATTAAAATATATTTAATCTCACCTGGTATTCATCCAGCAATAAATCATGGGATTATACATGGAGTTGGACATGGCTAGCCAGTAAATAAATAAGTAAATATGTTGAGTGTAATCCGATTCTGTAATTTCGGGATGATGGTGTGCCAATATGAAGTAAACGTGGTACGGCAACCAACACACGGCAAATATAAAAACGACAACAATCATCATTTTTACTATCTAAAAAATAGAATAAAAAAGAGAGAGATATATAAATCGAGTGCTTAATTGCATACAAATTTATAACCGTTTAATATATTATTTACTTTATTTTATATATCATCTCAACAACAATGGTCTCTCTGTAGCAATATCAAAATCGCAGGAAGTACTTAAGTTATCAAGACGTGGAAGTGAAGAATTGTCTTGCACGAATCATTTCCGTTGTTTCATCTGCACTTTGCTTATAACTTCTGCACTTCTCCATTACATAAGAGAATAATATATAAAGAAATGGTTTTCTTATCTCTTGGGAAATATTTCCACCTCTGTTTGTACAAGAGTTCGAAACGTATAAATTGTTTTCTTCTTTTTTTTTATATATTATTATTATTATTCTTCCTTTTTTCCCGACAGATACTGGTGTTAGAGAGAGAGAGAGAGAGAGAGAGGAAAGAATTCCCTTTTCTCTTGTTTTATTTTTATTTATTTATTTATTTATCTTATTCGCCCGATTAAATTTTAGAAATGATATTTTACATTCGGAAAATGTTTTCGGTATTATAAATATTCCACGGAGTAGATTGTTTATACGAGTTTCAATCTGAGTCTATCAGTCAAGATCCCCTGTGTATTAACTCTTATCCAGTTGTCTTCAGTAAACATTACTCCTACCTGAATATAAGGTGTTACCTAGGTGATGTAATGACGTCATTGAAATTGGATGTGTTTGGGTTCAGTTGTTTATGCATGCATTATGTATTCGCTGATGGATCTGGGTATATATTTGTTTAATAAGCAGAAAGGCCGTTGGTTAGGAGATAAATGTACTTTTATTTACCATTATGCAACCGAAGAGATGCTAGTCATTAGCGTAATTTTTGAAAAATTAAAAAATGCAATAAATTTAGAATTTTTTTCCACCTATATAACACGAAATTTAGACAATAAGAAAAGTTTAATTCTAATTTTCCTAGTTATTTTTATTCGCTTCGTCTTCTTCTCTATGCTAAGAATATAAAGCTTTCTTTATACTATTAAACGAAAGCATAGAAAATTTCCTGAAAATAAAAAAAAGGTATGAAAGGATGTATTGTGTCCATTTAGAAGATGCATTTTTTTCCCAAGGTTGATTGTAAGCATTAAGAGTTGCATTGATCTTTCATCCCTTATTGATCTACTCGTGAGGCTGAACTCATCTGTTGGAAGATTTAAGAAGTATTTTATGATAAAAAAAAACTATATACGAGAAGTTATGCAAAGCATACATTTCTGATTTATCTATAAAAAGGAAAATAAAAAAAAAGAGAGATTTTATTTTATTTTCCTACTGATAAAGAGACTCAGACTGTTACAAAAGAGTTCAAATTCTGATTTAGACAGACAGTTTAGAAATTGTTTCCATTTACCAAATACACTTAACTCTACCAATAACAAAATTCAATTTACGAAATATTAAAATATTTACCTTTCTTTTTGATCTGATGTTTTCTACTTGACGTGCTGTGATTTCGCCGATGCTCTGACTTCCCCAAAGTTCTCGACCCACGCGAAAATACGTGAAAGTCATAGATATAATAGGAAATACATAGGTGACAACAAATATGAGAATGTTGTAGCTGAAAGAAGATAAAATAAATTACTTCGAGGCACTTACTAACAATGACAAAGTGGCGAGCGTCCAATATCACATATAATTACATTAATTGTTGTAATCTGATTATAAAATTGGGACATTTCGATAACGATACATTAAACCGCAGACAAGCTAAGCAAATGACCATTTTTTTTTTTACGTTATTTCAGTACATTATCATAAAAATTATTTTATTTTTTCAAATTTTTCGAAGAAAAGTAAAGTTTATAAGATCACCAACATGTCTGTCTGTTTATTTATCTTATGTATGTCCCAACTGATAACTTTTAAACTATTTAGTAGATTTTCTATAAAATTCTATAGATATAGTAAGATAGAGCAAAATGGATCAGGGAATAAGATGGTTTTAGGCAAAATGGATCAGGGAATAAGATGGTTTTAGGCAAAATGGATCAGGAATAAGATGGTTTTAAGCATAGATCACAAATTTTAATCTATATTAAGACACCCATAAATTTTATAATTTGAAACAATCTGTTCGTAGGTGGCTTTATTCATATCCCTTTAGAAAAAAGCTTAATGTTTTCTTACCGATAGTTCTTATTGCGCTTATAATGCAATTTATAGCTTTCGAAATATAAGATGTAATAAAATCTACGATAAACTTATCTAGAAAATGCTATAAGGCAATTTTTTCCCAAATTCAGCATTCTGTATTTCGCATTATTTTGTTTTCAGATATATAGTTCTCTAGAGAATGCATCAAAGGATAAGATAGTCAAACAAAACGCTTCATCACCTATTCTACTCAACAATCTTAATTTTCCAATTTATATTATGAATACTTTATAATCTATGTACAAATGATAAAAGAAAATGTGCACAGTGAGTTCACACATTGTTCGTTTTTAATGATATAGATTAAAAATAGATTGATTTTTATGAAATTCAATAGATTAAGTCGACAACACAAAACGTCAATTAACTGTGCAACTTCACCATTTAAAAATGGTGAAGCTTCACGGTTTAATTGACGTTATCATAAAATTATGTTCAATACATTATCATAATTTTTATGATAATGTAAAAAAAAAAATGGTCATTTGCACGTTAATAATTTCCAATAAACATGGAAACATAAAATTGAACTATCAAATAATGATCTGAAGTTGGATTACAAAATATTTCAAATTAGTTCCCTCTTCAAGAAGACTCATGACATATTTTAATCGCCTGTTTTTATTATTTCAAAATGGCGGGCATATTCAGAAAGACAATTTGCAATTCAATAATCTTACTTTGAGAATCTAATAATATTTGAAATAAAATATATTTATTTCTTAGAATGGAAATTTCGCATAAGTTTTAATAATTAATTTTATATCCAAATTATATTTTCAAATCAGAATTTGTCAATTCGAACTATTTTGCTCCACTACTCGGATAAAACAATTCAATTGATATGATATAAATTTTTCTTATAAGACATTAATTTTATTGTTAAGGTAACATTTCAGTATTAAAGTGTCCATTTATAATGAATATTTTCTTTGATAAAATTTACAAATTTTTTTATGCATATATTTATTTATGATTTTATAATCAGAATTTTAAAAACTGACTCGTCTTACCCCAACTTCCTCTATATTCTGCCATTAAAAGCTAACAGGAAACTTCATCTTTTAATCCAACAATTATATCATTTAAAAGTGAAAGTATTCAGATTTCTGAGATGTTTCTTTAATATATTTTAGAATCTGATCTTAATGACGTATCAATCCATTCTGTAGCTTGAGTCATTTAAAAATGACTGACATACTGAGAATTCTTCCTAATAACTTTTGAACTATTTGGCTGATTTTTATGAAATTCAATGGACTAAGTCGATCTTACAAAAATGCCAATTAATCGTGCAGTTTAACATTTAAAAATGGCGGAAATGCCAATTAATACTTTTCAATAGACATGGAGACATGAAATTAAACTATCAAATAATGATATCAAGTTGGATTACAAAATACTCCAACCATACGTCCCTCTTCAAGAAGAATGATGACATATTTTACTCGCCATTTTTTATTATTGCAAAATGGCGTATTCAGAAAATGTTCAATTATCCGAGTATAAAATGCACATAATAAGCAACTACTTGTTATGTGCATTTTTTAATCATATTATAAAAATAACTCTTTAAAGTATAGCACTTCATCATAACAATAACTTCGTTCAGAATTCATAAAAAACTGTTTATACAAAAATAAAATAAAATATACTGCTTATCAAACATATCGAATCGATTGGATCAAGTAAATATACTAACCAACTTTTTAATAACATTTAAATTCACTGCTTTAATATTTTTAATATATAGTAAAAAAAAAAATAGTAAAAGGTTCGTTATATAATTTTGAATATATTAATAGTAAACAACTAAAAGAGTAATTACTGTCTGAAATGACTGATGTAATATCACATGAATCGATAGAAAAAATAAATTCAGAGCATGTAAGTTTGTATATGGATCACGCGAATCACATTAGATAGAATTTCATGGTTTTAGTAAGAGGAAATAAAGTGTTCAGCAATCGCTCTCCAGGTGGTTTGTTATAAAAATGTATGCAAATACGTTTTTATATTCATACGTTAAAGACTTTAATCTTCTTTAACAAAATTATTTTCCACGAAAAAATATTTTTTTTTTTTTTTTAAATTTGGGAATCTCTTGTAATCGTATCAAGATTTTTTCCTGTCACGCATGGCGAATTCTCTTTATGTTTAAAAATTAATAATAATTATAAATATAGAAGCATCACAACTGTTAATAAATCAATCAATTATTCTTTATTTTTTGTTTTAATTTTTACAAGTTATAACTATTATCGTACAAGTTAAATGTCATACAAAATCTAGATGAGTAAATATTTCCTTTATAAATATTATTCGGGTATTAAATCCTTCAACGTCTTTAGATAATCACTCGAGTACATATAATGCAAAAAAGAAAAGAAAAAAACTTTGTTTATTTAATGCTTCATTGAATTTAATCTCTGTCGTTTCGTACTAGATAAAAACCGATGATATTTTTGACTAATAAAGTGAAGATTATTCTATTTGTAGTAAAGATAAAATTCCAAATAGGAATTTGATAATTTTTAAAACCGATTATTAATGATTTAAAAGTAATTAATTTAATTAATATTTTTTCTTCTTTTTTTAAATAAGAATTATATCCGAATTAATGTACTTAAAATATCTTCTGCGATGATATAAACAAATATAATTATGTAGATGTTTCTGTCCCGAGGTTAGAAATTTTTGGTATGATATTATTTACATAATTTCATTATTTTATTAAAATTATCATTAAGAATTTTTTTCGGCGATAATTATAAAATTATAAAGTAATAATGATAATTAATCAAATGGATCTGTTTTGGGATATATAACGTATTGAAGAGAAGATTTAAAGGAATATTTTGTTGTAGAACACGCAAAATTCCAAAGAGAAGACATTTTATATAGTTAGAGACTCTATTGCTAAACAAAATTGAATGCTTTTAATATTAATAACAAGATCACATATACCTAAAAGAGATTTAATGTTTTCAGGATCTAAAGCAATTAATGTATGTGAGAGAAGTCAACAATAATTTGCTTATGAGTTACTGGAGTGTTTACTTCTGTAATAGTTTTCATCCAGGACGAATTGACTGTATCATCATTTCAAATTGAGTTATTTATAGGTAGTAAACGACAAAACAGTAACAGAAAAAAGCGAAAAGATATGATTTAAGACAAAAAAGAAATTGTTTTCGAAGATCTTTTGGTAAACTTTCAGTTACTGTTAGCTGTCCTACGAGTAAATGATAAAGATATAAATCTTCCCTTATCCTAATGGATAATTCTCGTAGCAAAGAAAACCCGACTAAACAATTTAGTCTAACGATTACGTTTATGATATAGTTTTCTTAGCGATTTATTATTTAAGTTACGTTTTTGTTCAAATGAAAACAATTATCGCGCATTCGGTAAATAATGTACAGCGAATTATGGATTACTTATTAATGAAGTGTACTTGTAGTATGTTAAGACGTTACTTTCGGATAGTCACCATTGTTTTCTACGAATCGCTAAGAATCGATGCATAAATACATTAAGTTAATACACGAAAAATGAAATATAGAACTACATTATGTTGAAGATGAAAATTATTTTTCCTATATTTAAAAGACGGAATATATCAAATAGGGATTTAAAATTATATCCGGCTAATTTAAAATGTAGTAAATATATAAAAAATTATTTATTGAATAAGTAAAATAATTAATAAAAAAAATTTCTAAATTCTACAGGAAAGGATTATAATATAAATCAGATTAGCGTCGTTAAGAATATAATAATTATAATAATATTGATTCTGCATTACAGATACTGATAATTCAATTAAATAATTAATCTAAATGTTATATTAATTAATAAAGTATTCATTATATTAAAATATTTTTTTACTTTATAAATTTAAATAAAATAACACTTTTGATTTATAAAGTGCATATTCCCTTTACCTCTCTGACAATAGCCATAAAATCGTTGCTTTTATTAAGACGAAACCTCTCATGAAAGTTATAATCATAATAAACGGTAAATCTGTATCTTTCTCGGAAATATCTGTTCTGTGTTAAGATAAATGTAATCCAAATTATCTAAATTGAGATCATTTTCAACTTCGGATTCGGAGCTATTTGTAGGCCACCATATTGTTTTGCTAGATAATCTATAGAATAAATTTTAACCCGCCAAAATTCGACCGGTTAAGTTAGTTGGTAATTAATCCTAGAGATATGACATCGTGTTAACGCAGCAAGCTAAATCTGCAGATTAAAGCCTGACCGGTTAAGTTAGTTGGTAGTTAATCCTAGAGATATGACATCGTGTTAACGCAGCAAGCTAAATCTGCAGATTAAAGCCTGTTTTAATCTGTAGAATAAGACTCGTGCAACCGGCCCTTAGTGTGTCTAATACCCTTTCTACACTGGCACTTTAATCTAGAATAACTCGTTATTCTAGATTAAGTTGAAGAACTGCTGATCCTTCGTTTCCCTCCAACTTTGCACTAATTGGAAAAACTGAAATTCCGCTCGTCTAAAATATTGAAATGCTAGATGCAGACACCGAAAGCAGTTTAGAATATGTTGCTCCAGCTCGGTGAAGTATATTTAGACCAACGCATATCAGAATGATGGCTGATAAACTAGAAGCGAGCAAAAGTAAGCGGCGCGTCAGAGGTCGAGAGGTCGAGAAGCGCGGAAATAATGGACATATAAACTACATATAAAACTAAATAATATAGCATTTATTTGTATAAAATAATAATAATAATAATAATAATATAGATAATTAGAAAACAAATATAACGTGAATAGAAATCAAATAACAAAGAACAATGCTAAAATCGAATCCTAATTTTAACAGAGTTATAGGATAGTTTCACGTCTGACCCATAAACATTCCTATGAAAGAGAATGTTTTTCTTTTCTTCTTCATAGTTCTTTTTAGTTTCTTTGCTGAATATTTTCTTTAATTTCTTTGGACTGAAGATGAAGATACTGATGATAAAAGACGACGATAATAATTTAAACACGGATATAAATAGAAGCGAGAGCTGCAAGAGCTGAGTATGAGAACTAAGAATTGCAAGAGAGCTTTGTGCAAACTGTTAAAATTTTTTTATTTTCTTGCCCTCCTATTTTTTTTTAAATTGTCCAATCATATCAAACTAAAAAGGAGGTTCGAAACGAAACTCGGTCTTTTCTTGCCCTCCTCCTATTTTTTTTTTAAATTGTCCAATCATATCAAACTAAAAAGGAGGTTCGAAACGAAACTCGGTTTTTCATTTACAAGGGAGATACTATTTCTTACATCTGATTGGTAGAGAAAATTATCAGGAAAAAGTTATGTTGGTTTACTTTTATCATTGCCCTGGACTTCTATTCATTGGAGAGGTTTCTAATCAGGGTTTCTAATCATTATGCTAATTAAGTTTCACAAGTGTTGATTTAAAAGAAGCTTTTGCCCAAGTGGAATACTAAAATGCATTCCTGATCTCATCACATGATTCGTTTCGATCATCTGTCCGATTGTGATTTTTACAATTATAATCACTTTAAATCCGACAACATTATTATAAAAATTAATAAAATTTCAAGCGCATATAAAATATATTTAATAAAATGATAAAATAACATTTTTTATTAAAAGGAAGTTATTTAATGAATTAAGGATAAGAATATCAACAGTTTTCGTTTCTTATGGATGATCTCTAAATGATTATTGTTTATATTCAATGAATAAATATATGACTCTATTATTCATATGTTTTATATATGACATCTGCAAGTGCATTAAATCATAGTGAGACCCATACATGTGAAAAGAAAGCGCTATCTGAAATCCTACAAAATTTATGCCGCTTGATTCTCGAATATATTATTTAAAGCTTTAAACAGTATTTTCGTTCGCTTATAATTACAGGCCTGCTATCTAAAAAAATATCTCATTCGAGTTCTTTTCATCAAAGATCGTTAGGTTCCTTTCGCACTGCCTGCGACAGCGACCAAAGACTTGGCTTTGTCGCTTCATCAAGGTCGCTTATATGTTCACACTTGTTTCTGTTAGTCGTCGTCGTCCTGAAACGGTCGGTGTCGCTAGTCGTTTTGATCTTGACCAAGATTCAAGATTTAGTCGTTGTCGTTCTACTTCGACCAATCAAGAAGAAGCATTTTTATAAAGTAAAATGGAGGAAATTGATTTCGGCTGTACGAGAGAGACCTTCGCTGTATGATGTTTCTCGTAAAGATTATCGAGATTTATTAATAATTTAATAATTTTTTTCGTCGAAGGATTAATGTTAGCACAAATGGATCCATATTTGCTGACTATTAAAACAAACGTTTGCACATGCTCGATATAAAGTATCGCAGTCGTCTTCGAACACATGTGAACAGCTAAGCGATAAGTTAAAATAAGTAATCTTTGTTTTTGGTTGTTGTCTTTAGTCTTTGGTCGTTGTCGTTGGCAGTGTGAAAGGAGCATTACACACCTACGCATGACGCGAAGCGAAGAGTAAAAGTACGACGCGTGGATGCATGCATACCACGTGTCATATAATAATCGTTACTATTTGCGTTAGTTCGCGTAGCCATGCAAGAGATCAAAAAATGGAACTTTAATCAATCATCCCGCTCATAATATACGATAGATTAATAAAGCATTTTCCAGGTTTCATACATTTGGAAAATAGCGGAGATCCAGCCTTTCGGTTAGGATTCTGATATTAAATTTATGTTAGAGATGCAAAGAAGACCGTGTCTGCACTTTCTTCTTTTTCTTCTTCAAAGTTTTTTATAGCCAGATGACAAGAATATAAATACACGATTACTTCTTTCTAAAATAAACAAATAACAGTCTGCCAGGAATTTCTGTAGACGAATCCATGAAAACATGAGAAATAACGCGAGTAGATTATAGACTGGCTGCGGTGCGGTGCAACCACGCAGCGCACCGCAGCCAGACAGAAGCACAGCACTTTCTTCTTTGCTTCGTTTCGCATGTAATGCGTCACGTGCTTTATTTTAGCCCATGTACCTCAGTCTTTTCATCGTTATGAAAACAATGATGAAAAACAATACCTTTCATAACTTATTTTCGAAATTTGTGATATATTATATTTATAAAAACAATATATTTTCCAATAGATGCGATATGCAAAATGCTCGAAACGGAGAAAAAAAATCTAGATATTCAAATTTCTTATGAATAAAATATTTTTTACTTGCCTCATGGTTTGCTCAATTGCATCACAATTAGAAAATTTGTCAAGGTGAAACTTATTATCTGTAATTAAAAAATATAGAGTATTATTATAATTAATTTGTTAATTAATAGTTACCAATGTATACAGTAACAGTATAGAGAATAATTTATTATATTTATAGATAATAAGTTATTAAAAAATTGTATTTCTTTTGCGAAAAAAACTATATTATAAATACTACAAGTGAAATATTTTTCGTATGAGGCTCAGTTTCCACTGTACGATTTCGTCCAGCACGACGCCCTCCAATAGCTTCCGATTTCGGACAGCAATACGTTTACGTGCTCACATTTGCCGTAACTTTTGTAAACGTCATATTGAAATAGCCAATAACGAATGTTGTAAAAATAAACCAATCAAATACGTCGATAGAAAAAATTTATTTCATGATGGAGAAAAGGAAGTTGTTTTATCTATTTTGATAAATGTAATGTTTAACTTAACACTTTCGGAAGGAAGATAAAATCATATAGTGATGAGAGTAGTGGATAATACATGCTTCATTATTCTAAAACTAAATAATATTTTATAAATAAAGAATGAATATGTTCAAGTCCAATTCGATTAGCTGTACTGTTTAATGTTTGATTTGGTTCGGTATTCTATCCCAAGTATTATTTTTTAATATTTTGTCGTGATATTCTTTCGGGATTTATCATAAAGACAAACATTTTTACCAACCATATTTATTAACATTTCATCATTTACCGCCATGTTTTTCAAAGCTCTTGTTTACAACAAAGTAGTTTCTTATTGGCTGTCGAATCGGTAACGTCAATCCGTAAGGGTCCGTATCCAGCAAAAAGTTTCGTGGTTTTGCTATACGTAAAGGGGCCGTTGCTAGGATACTGACTATACAGATCCGTTTTGCTGGACAAAATCGTACAGTGGAAACCGCGCCTGATTATTAAATAACTGATATTTCAAAATCATATACTGTATTCAAATTTTTATGCAGATAAATAAAACAAAAAAAAAAAAAAACAGGAAAACTACATAGATGTATAAACAAATTAACCATAAAATATCTTATCAATGTTTGTAATTTACCAGGAAACTACATAGATGTATAAACAAATTAACCATAAAATATCTTATCAATGTTTGTAATTTACAACAACTGTTCCGAATTTTTGCTGTAGTGGAAACAAAATATAGCAAAAGTCAAACAACAGCAGATTGTTCTGTTTCTGTTATCTGTTTGCTGTTTCTGGTGATGTGAAATCCAGGCTTTATAAAGTGCCATACCAACATTACAAATGCAATTTGATCTTAAAATAATTCAAGAGTGGCTGTTTTTTGTTTGGCCAATAAAAGTCATTCATGTTTATTTTTTATCAATATACTTATCGATAATTTTTGTCATAATCTTTCCTTTATTAATTTTATAATTTATTTTAAAAAGCTTATAAAATATCTGATATTGTTTAATCTGAGAATGTTATACAAGATATGTTTATTATAACTGAAGTGATCGGGTTCGAATAGATACCAGATACTTGCTGTTACGTTGTGGAATGATATCTCATCCATCTTATACACTTCAAGGTATGTCTGACGTTATAGAGAAGTATTATTTATATATCACATTTTTATATTTTTATTTAACTCATATATATATATATATATGCACAAAAACAGTGAATGTATCTATTTGTATATTTTTGATTATATTGTATAACTTTTTAATGTGACGTTTTTCTAATTGTTAATTATAAGATTTTTGATATCACGATATCATTATTTATATTTAGAAAAAGTCAAGAAATATCATAAAGAAAATATGAAAATATTGTTTAGTCATCTCTGTTAATTAATGGTGTTAGATATTAGAAACTTATTGCTTTTTCTGTAAAAAAAAAAATAAAAATAAATTTTTTTAAATTTGATAATTAAGAGATTTTATTTACAGTATTCTGAAATTAATGAAATATATTTCATTTTAAATGAAAAAAATCAGTTATTTAATTTTGTTGATATATATTTAATTTTTATAGATAGAAATTGATTTTTTTCTTTCTATGAAAAGTCTTTTTAGGATTTTTGACAAACATTGATAGTGTGAAAAGGACTATATTTTCAACAAATATTGTGATTAAACTTAAATCTCATGTTGGGAAACTTTGATATAACTTATTAATTTAAAAACGAGAATAACATCAAATGTCCTGCCATGAGAAAAATAATTTGCTTGTCTGTCTCAGATAGAATCGATTCAAACAGAACAGCGAAAAATCGATTCGAAAGATCTTGGAATAATGACTTCATGGAAACGTCAGCCATCTATGAACAATTTCCAAAACTTACAGTTATTGTACAAGAAAATTGAGAATTAGTTATGTAACAATAACTAATAATTAACTAACTAAGTAACAATTAATTAACTAACTAACTAACAATTAACTAACTAAGTAACAATAACTAACAGCTAATTAAATAAGTAACAATAATAACAATTAACTAACTAACAATAACTATGAATTAACTAACTAAGCAACAATAATTAACAATTAACTAACTAACTAAGTAACAATTTTTTACAAAAATTAAAAATATATAACTAGAATGAAAAATAACTGTGGGGATATAAAATTGAGTATGAATTTAAAAAAGGAAGCAATGATAAATCACGGAAGGATAAGTGAATATTTAAACATTTTTCTTGGAAATTTTTAGAAATTAAATCTTTTAAAAAAATTTAAAGTTTATGCAAATTATTTTTATTTCAAACACTTCTGAAAGTTCACCTGAAAATTACTTTCCTGTTAACTTCAACTGAAAATAATGTTTTGCGGATGATAAGCGGGCTGAAAAGGTAGTTAGTTATCTGTAAAATTTACGGATAGATTCCTTGAGAATCTCTCTTTAATTAGTAGCATTAATCTTTCTATAGTTAAATTTGATGCTGTTAAAATTCCTTTACATAACGAATTTATTAATACAGAAGACTGTGTTCCAAATATTTTAGATCTGAGGAACACTACATCAGAAAATTATATTTGGGATTCTTTATAAAAATTTTGTACAAACATCATTCATTGAAAACAAATAAAGTCTGCAGCATTCAATAGGGCCATGTTTGAAGTTCAACAGTAAATTTATCTTTTATGTGGAACATATTCTGCTGCAACTTTATAGTTTCAGAAAGATTTTCTAATATTCTAAAATTACTTCGTCAAATTACTATAAAGCCATGCTACCCTGTCTTAAAAAACAGTTATAGGAGTTGCAATTATTCCCTCAGTTTACTGCAAAATATATTATATTCTAATAGTTCGTATTCTCAAATATTAAAGGGAAAGGATTATTTAAATGCAATGTTTTTCATTTTTGATATTACCAATGGTTGTTAGATAATAAAAGGGATGGAACTTGATAAAATAAAATAAACACTTTTATGCAAATTATTCGCAAAAATTATTAATGCAGAATAATGGAATTTATAAAATATAGTAGAATATTGTAATAGATTTATAAATACTGTTAAAAGGATTATTTAAATGCCATGTTTTTCATTTTTGATATTACTAATGGTTGTTAGATAATAGAAGGGATGGAATTTGATAAAATAAAATAAATATTTTTATGCAAATTATTCGCAAAAATTATTAAAGCAGAATAATGGAATTTATAAAATATAGTAGAATATTGTAATAGATTTATAAATACTGTTTCCTGATGCTCTACTGCCATAAAAAAATCCTTTTTACCTGCTAAAAATTGTAAAAATTTTATAATTTATTTCGAAATTTCCAACAATTATTTAAGATACTATAATAAAATTTTTACTATTAGATATAACGTTCGAAAAGTATTCCAAAACGGTTATTACTTAATATTTTGGACCTAATATTGGTTAAACAATAAGCATTTAAACAAAGTCCTTTGCAGAAATATTACCAATGTATGCAATCTTCTATACAAAATATCATAGCTGATGTAAATAAAAAATTATCGATAAAGAAATTACCATCAATTATGATAAGTGCTTATACAATAAATAAGTAGTTATTAAAAATATGTTTTAGTACCATCATTGAATGAAAACATGGAAATGAACGAAAGCAGAACCGCTTTGATATATCTATCATGTGAAGCAATCATTAATTATTCTCTACGAGTGAGTAGATGCGAGATTTTGAAGCAGAACGAGTCAATTCACGCGTGTGCTACTAACGTTTGTCACGCACATCATTATCACTATTACATATTGGAATTGTATACAGTCATGTTTTCAACAATGAAATACCTTATTTCGATCGATCATCGATATATCATCATTTTCCATATTTCGGAAACACTAGATCCATCTTCATCAAATTTGCGATGATTTAGTGCAATATGAACTATAACATTAAATTGCAATATAAGTTTCGAGGATATTAAAAAGTTTTTTTCCCTTCAAAATCGGATCTAAGTTTATTATTATTATTATTTTTTTTTTTTTTAATTTTAATATTTTAAAGAATAAAATTTATATACATTCAAAGTTACTTATGTATCAGCACGTTCCAATGACCTCTAACATAAAAAAGTTTTCTCTATCTAAATGACTATAATCATTCGTCGAATATAATTGTTTTTAAATCAGAGACAGAATGCTATTAGAGATGACAACAAAACTATTCTATCTATCTTAACAAAACCGGAGAAAAATATATTAAAAAAATGAGAAATTATTACTAATGATAAAGCAATTAACAATATGTATCCAGAAACATTCGTTGGTTAGGAAACTAAAATAATAATAATATAAAGAAGAAATAAAACTATGTTTTAAATTATTAGAAAAGGCAAAGCTAACATCAGTTTCCATTTAACAACAATATCATTTTAGGTCACCAACAAATATCAATGTCACAACAAAAAAAAAAAGATGCCATTTTGAGTCACCCAGAATAACATTCTTTTTCTGTAGAGTGAAAATGTAAATAAATAAATAAAATACAGTAAGGATGTGAATGCGATCGAAATCTGCTTAAGTTATACCAACAGGGAACTTTCACATGAAAACAGCACAAATGAAACTACTTTAATCATATTCTTTTATATATTATAAATTTTTAATTATGAACACAATAATTTTATTATTTTACTCGTTATATATTTTCTAAAATTATATTTTAAAATAAGTAATTAATTTTATGCTTTTATGTTTTCTTATAAACTTAATTAAATGAATATAACCTTATGTTTATTATATATAGAATCCTTTCTAACAATTTTTTTCAATAAAAGATGGCCGATAGAAACAGTGAAACGTTGTTAAAGCTCTGATAAACCTATTTAATCTATGAGAGTATAGTACATAATCTTTATATTCAAATATTGTGTAATTATAATTTATTACTCTTTAAATACATTGATGTTTATTTAAAAAATAAAATATAAACTAAACTTTTATTTGTATATTATGAATTAAACACTCATATTTATACAATAATCCAACTTACGTTTAAAGTGAACAGTTTATTAAAATAAAAGCAGTTCCAAAAAGTGAAACCTCTTCTTCTTCTTTCATGTTTCAGTAAAAGATGATAGATCTATATTTTCAAAATTAAAAAAATTTCTAATTTTAAAAAATATATTTAAATCAATAAAATATATTAAAATCATGTTTGATGAAATATTAATTGCAATAATTCTATAATGCAGACTATCTTAAGTAATAATGATGGTCCTGGAAACATTTTTTTTCTGTAGACCTACTCTTTCAGCAGGTAGTAAAAATTAATTGATGATTTTGAAAGTGGCTTCATCATAGACATACAGAAATTATGTATTCTATAATAGATACCATATAAATTTAAATATATATTAATAAAAATTATTATATGAAAATTAGATATCTAAAATTTTTTATAGAAAAAGAGCAGAGGTAATTGATTACGGGGGCTTTTCTAGTTACGAACATAATTCATACTTGAGTTTTGTTTGTAAATCGGATTGTTCATAACTTAGAAACTCATGTTATTTTGGTTCCAAAAGTAGGGAAATAAGTTTATAGACTGTATATTTTAATATATTTCACAACTGAACCAATTAAAAGTTTCTTTTTCATAGATTTCAATAAAAAGTTTCGAATATAGTGCGGGAAATATAATGCGGGATATCACCGCCATCTTGAAATACGGCCATAGTATGTTAAATATTAATGTAATTTTACATTATGTTATAATTACTACTATTACTACACTACTAACAACTAATATAATGTAATTTTACATTATATTAATTGCAAGAGCATTCGCCGCCATCTTGAAATACGGCCATAATATGTTAAATATTAATGTAATTTTACATTATACACTGACGGAAAAAAAAATCCCAACACCAAGAAAAAATTATTGTAGAGTATTACTATCACTACACTACTAACAACTAATATAATGTAATTTTACATTATATTAATTGCAAGAGCATTTTGCTATTATATTGCTTAGAATTAATTTTTTAAATTTCGTGAAATTTGGAAATGAAATGTAATGAATGTTTCTCAACAGCTATCGTACATGCAAAATTTCTCCACTTGCGGCGATACTTACGTATTTGGTATTGCTTAGTCTTAGCATTTAGCTGTTGCATAGCATTCGCTGTGAGTTTGCGTTTGTCTTTTTTCCTATCTAGTTAAGTTGGTTCATTATGGATTTTAGCAAGTTGATCATTCCTGAGCTTAAGAAATAATCAAAAATATCAGAGCAAAAAATATCTGGGATAAAAGCCATGTTAATTGAAAGGTAAGTGATAACTCACATTGTAAACATGTGTCACGAGTAGAATGTAGGTATTAAAGATCCTTCACAGCAAAAAATTCCTATTTGAGATTATATAACAGGATCATAATCTTGTATATAGCCTTATATTGATCCTTATTACTTTTATTTACATAACTGTTTTTTTTTTGTTTTGTTTGTGAAATGTATTTCTCAATTGGGCCATGATTTTATTCATAAGGTGGAGTGGGGTAAGTGCACAAGGTTTTACAAAGTTGGACTTTAAACGAAGGTATTTCAACCTATCGTATAGATATTTGGCAGGGTCGTTAACAATAACATTCCACAGCTAATACTGTTTAAACCATTTTTTAAAATTTTATATTTGCGACAAAATCGTACAAAATGTCAGCTATTCGCACTAATATGTCAGAGTCTTTCATGATTTTAGGAAAATTGATATTTAATGCATGCTGCCATTACTCATTAAGAATGCTTATGATGTATCAGACACTTGTCATATTATCCTTTTAAATTTATTTACAGTGCTGTTAAATTTTCTATAATATTAATATAATGCTGTAATAGTAGAGTACATTTTAAGCATACTCATAATTTGCTGCTTTATTTTTTACATTTAAATTATATTAAATTTCAGACTTTCTGTATGGCAAAACATGATCTCCTCCGCAGTCTAGTTGTGTTAAAACATTCAGAGAGCACCTCATCTCTTTTGTTTCCATCACCTGACCAATTTTCACCAATAATATCTAGAAAACATTTTAATAATTTTAACCTTTCAACAATTCATAACTAGTTTGAAGAAAGATCAGCAACATGAAGCGAAGAGAGAGGTCGATATCTGTTTTCAGAAAATACCTGAAGATGATTGAAGCATCAATTACAGGAGACCTATGTTTTAATACAGATGTGTTTAATACTTTCTGTTTCTTATATCAAAATATATAACATAAAAACGTAATAATAGTAACTAACCTAGTTTTCGATGGAGTGTAATCGGTGTGGCAAGAATGCAAGCTGCAAACTTTGACATGCTTTAATGTTTATGTTTCTTATATCAAAATATATAACATAAAAACGTAATAATGGTAACTAACCTAGTTTTTGATGGAGTGTAATCGGTGTGGCAAGAATGCAAGCTGCAAACTTTGACATGCTTTAATGTTGTCTTTCCTGTTTTAATAATAACATTCCAGGTGTTTTTAGATTATCAACTTCAGGAAATGAATGAAAGTGATGTCATTTATCTTTATTTTTGTGTTGCTATTACATTGAGGAACACAACATTTATACGGCATGATTCTTTCTCTATAATGATAACTGACTTGTAAGCCTAATATCAAACATGGAGGTGGTGCTGCCTACAGTACAGATGCTCTATTAGAATGTTTGTAACTAGAGGAGCGACTTTATTAATTTCTGCATGATTCTTTCTCCATAATGATAACTGACGTGTAAGCATAATATCAAACATGGAGGTGGTGCTCCTACAGTACAGATGCTCTATTAGAATGTTTGTAACTAGAGGAGCGACTTTATTAATTTGGAAACTTCTGGTATCAACTATAATACGGTATCATTGCATTTCTATATATCTAGATCGCATATTGATATTTTAATTTAGCCTATTAGAAAATACGATAAATACACGATGGCATTATTATTATGATAATATTATAAATCACTGATCATTGTAACCATTCAAAGGATTGCTATTGTTTAAATAAAATTAAAGTGTAATAATAAACTGCATGATTAGTCGATTGTTTTCGTTCGTATTACACTTTTTAATTCAAAAACATACGACGACAGCTGTTGTTCACATGTCTCGTCCAGTTAACTTGAACAGTATCATTATTAAAGATATAATTTAAACAAAAATATTAAAGAAATACTTACAGCTAACTGTTCATTTTCCGAGTCACATTCAAAATACAAATCGCAGAAATACATATAAGGTAGATTCGACTACAAAAATTTAAAAAATAATTATGAGATTTCGGTTAAAAAGATATAAGCAATGATGTGACTTACCCATTTGTAAATAGAATCTGTAAAAACAGGGCTGACGAACACAATAAACGTCATTATTGTCATCCATAAAATAACTGGTAACTTTAGTTTAAATTCACAATCTTCAAAAAACACAAAAACGGTACAAATAGCATTGCTTGACATAATGCTTGTGAATACATCGAAGAATATAAAATTAAATGCGTCATCACTATCTCTGACAAGATAATATAGTGTGTCGATGTCTTCCAAATTTGTAAGTTCGAAAGTTTTAAATTTGTCTAAAAATTCTTGAAACAGTATATTTATAAATTTCATCGTCAAAATTATTAATACAGCTAAAAATAGGAAAATATGAATATAATATACAAAAGATAAAACATACATGATGGAACATATTATATCAGATAAATAAAAACCGATCAATAAAAATTTATGCAAAGAAAGCATAACTATGAATGTTATTATACACGATAAAGAACCAATAAATATAACAACCAATGTTAACATTTTTTGAAGTAGTTTAATTTTTCTATATTTTCCAGAAGATAATCTAAGAAGATACGAGATATTTTCCCATTTTTTGTACATATTATTACTAATAAATTTGTTGTTTCTGAAGAAACCCAGATAAATGATAAATTCTTGATTAATAACGATTAATGAGTTTATGTGAAATACATCGAGTTTTAAATCTAAATTGTAGGTTAACTTGCAAAATATTCTCTGTTTTTCTTTATCCATAAACCAATGAGAAATAAAAATAATGGCAATAAACGGAAATATTAATAAAAGTATATAATTATATAACCTGTAATATCTATTTTCTTTACGACTTGTCTTATCCTTGGCACATTTGGTAAAAGATATACCAAATATTCTAAGCACTACTAGAATTGGCAGAAAAGTACAGTGGTAGCACATACACTCCATATTGTTAGAAAAAAAATATTAAACTTGTAGAATTATCTCAAAGTTTCATGCAACTCAATTTTTAGATAATTGTTGTGAATTAAGAGAAACTGTATTGCTGAACATTTAATGCACTTTCGCTCTTGAATAATATATTTCATCAATGACAAGCTTTCATCGATTTTCGTCTCATAGCAACTAATTGCCTCATCGATTCATCGATATATTTGCCCTCATTTACAACATTACATGTAATGTTGTAAATACGCATTCATTATAAATAGCAACATATACTTTACTTTTTGAATTAAGTTTATTAAACTTTATATTATGAATCATGAATACGTTAAATATTAATTTTAATCTATTAAAGTCACAATTTAAGAGTTTGAATTTAAATTTATATCTATTATAATCTATAGATTATCGTGGACACATATTTATCAACTCGAAACTTAAACTATTGAACTTTCATCTGCTACTTCGAATGTTGTATCATTACCCATGATCTCTACTCATTGGAGAGGTAAATAAAGAAACTATTATGCTATTTAAATTTCACAAAGATGATTTAAAACAAATTTTCGACAACTCGAACTCTATAAAACGTCGTCATCCCATCAAGCGATTCGTCTGATCATCCGTTCAGTCGCAATTTTTATAATTATAATCATTTTAAATGCGATAGTATTATTATAAAAATTAACAAAATTTCAAGGGCATATAAAATATATTGAAGTAAATGATAAAATTACATATTTTAATATAAATAATTCATTTAATTAATTAAGGATAGGAGTGCCAACAGTTTTCGTTTCTTAAAGGCAGTGACACACTGAACGCGACGCGAAGCGAAGAAAAGATGACGGAAAAATTTGCATCCTTCGCTTCGCGTTCACCGCGCCGCAGCCTCTCTACATTATAGTCGAGTTATTTCTCATGTTTCGTCGATTTGCCGAGGTAGAGATCGTTTGCGGAGTGTGGTAGATTTGTTATTAAAAGGAAGTGATCGTATATTTTCGGTATTATTTTAATTTCATTTCATATAGATATTATCTTTTTTGTACTTCTAAAACATATTCTATATATGAATCCCTACCACACGATTGAACTTTTGCCATTTTCCAAGTATATAAAACATTCATTTCTATTGGTTGATTGCTTCCTTCGCGTCTTGCCGCATCGTATTGTTCGCGCGTGCTGATTGGTCAAAGTTCAACTTTTTTATCTCCTTCCTCGCGGCTACGCGCGTTAACTCGAGCAGTCGCACGGGAAAAGCTAGTCCAAGACACACTCTACGCGCGTAACCGCGCGAAATTGCTCTCTTACGCTTCGCTTCTGGTTGCGTTCTTAAGGCAGTGTGCCTTAAGAATGATCTCCAGACGATTAATGCTGTAAATTCAGTGGATAAAGCATGATTCTGTTGTTCGTATGTTTTTGTATATGATATGTGCAAATACCATGACGTCATACTGTCGGATATCCCATATGTGCAAAAAGAATGTTCTGTCTGAAATCGGACAAAATTTGTGCCACTTGATATTTCAATATTTTATATAAATCATTAAAGAGAATTTTCACCCGTTTATAATTACAGGCCTACTGTCTAATATGATTTTGTCCGAATTTTTGTCATCATAAGGCCGTGACACACACATTTGACACGAAACAATGAGTAATTGGACAAAATTTGTGTCACTTGATTTTTCAGTATTTTATATAAATCATTAAAGAGAATTTTCACCTGTTTATAATTACAGGCCTACTGTCTAATATGATTTCGTCCGAATTTTTGTCATCATAAGGCCGTGACACACACATTTGACACGAAACAATGAGTAAGAAAGCAATATTCCCGTATAATATATTATAGACTTTCCGTTTCCTGTGCCGATACTTGCCTTAATTCGCGTAGCTATACAAGATGAAAAAATATGGAACATTGTTCGATGAACACTTTCATACAGTACGGTGCGGCAAGACTGCGAAAGAAGCAATCAATCAATAATATCGGATGTGTCATAGATTTAGAAAATGGCGGAGAATCAATCGTGCAGATTGGGATTTTGATATTTATTTTACGTTTACAGGTGCAAAGACGACCTTATCTTTACTTTCTTTTTTTCTTCCTCAAAGTTTTTTGTAGCCTGATAAGAAGAACGTAAATATACGATCAAGTCTTTTCAATATAAACCAATGGTTCTCAACCTTTTTTCTGTTGAGGAACACATTTTAATATTTAAAATTTGGCGGCACACCTAAATATTTTAAATAATAATTTAGATTTGGCAACGATTCTGTTGAGGAACACTTTTTAATATTTTAAAATTTGGCGGCACCTAAATATTTTAAACCACACCTAAATATTTTAAATAATAATTTAGATTTAACAACGAATTTTACTAATAGATTATTAGATTTATTCTTATTTCTTACATTCAGATTACAGATATACTCATACAAGATCATTAAATGGCGGTCAATATTAATTTATACCGTCATCTGCGGATTTTGTCTTTTTAGAGAAACTATAATTTTAATTTTTATTTTTATTCCTTAATTTTTAAATTATGAATAACGACAAAAAATTTTTTGCTGTCGCAGAAATTCGAGGATTATATTTTTCAAACTATAACCTACTTATAGGAATCGGTACAGTGGTTCTATTACAAAAGGGATATCCAGCCAACCACCTTTCACTATTAATATATATGGTTCATACAATTATATACATAAAATTCTTATGCATACATACATTTCATTTTTAATTTTTCGCGGCACACCGTCAAAAGGTTTGACGATACAGTAGTGTGCTGCGTCAAAAGGTGTGACGATACAGGCCCAGTGGTTGAGAATCACTGATATAAACAAATAACAGTCCGCCAGCGACCCCTGTCGACGGGCTGTCGCAGAAATTCGAGGATTATATTTTTCAAACTATAACCTACTTATAGGAATCGGTACAGTGGTTCTATTACAAAAGGGATATCCATTCAACCACCTTTCACTATTAATAGGCCTATATATGGTTCATACAATTATATACATAAAATTCTTATGCATACATACATTTCATTTTTAATTTTTCGCGGCACACCGTCAAAAGGTTTGACGATACAGTAGTGTGCCAAGGCACAGTGGTTGAGAATCACTGATATAAACAAATAACAGTCCGCCAGCGACCCCTGTCGACGAATCTATGAAAACATGAGCAATAATACAGCTAAATTATAGACAGGCTGCGGCGCGGTGCAATTCAAAAGCGGAAGTTTTGAGATTTTCTTACATTTCATATCCTGTGCAATGTGTCGGAATAATACGGCTAATTTATAGACAGGCTGCAATTCAAAAGCGGAAGTTTTGAGATTTTCTTACATTTCATATCCTGTGCAATTTGTCGCGGCCTTTATTTTACTGTATGTACCTCATCGTTAGAACCGAATCGCTGACTCAAGCAATATGATACAGTGATGAAAAATAACAATTTTTATAACTTTTTCGCAAATTTGTTACATATCTTTACAAAAACAATATACAGTGATACCTCGGATCACGAACGTCTCTGTTCACGAACAAATCGGTCTACGAACAGTGTCGCGGCCTTTATTTTACTCTATGTACCTCATCGTTAGAACCGAATCGCCGACTCAAGCAATATGATACTGTGATGAAAAATAACACTTTTCATAACTTTTTTCGCAAATTTGTTACATATCTTTATAAAAACTATATACTTTCAAATCTATGCGACACATAAAGTCGAAACATAAAAAGTAATAAATCCTGATATTCAAATTTCTTATGAATAAAAAAAATTTTTACTTGCCTTAAGATTTTCTCAATTGCATCACAATTAGAAAATTTGTCAAGGTGAAACATTAAATGCAATTAAAAGATATACAGTATTATTATAGTTAAATTGTTCGTAATTACCAGTTTTTGTAGTAATAGTATAGAGAATATCTATTTATGGATATTAATTTATAAAAAAAAATTATTTCTTCTGTGATAAAAAGGTATATTATAAATACCAGAGATAAAATAATTTTCTTATGGTTCGTAAATAACTAATAATCAAATTTTTATACCCAATAAAATTAAAGATTTATTAACCAATCAAATAATCGAATACCGCTCAATTGCCAAATCGATTAACTCCACAAAACAAAAAGTAGAGAAAAATGATAAAATAATATACGTAAAATTAAAGATACGATTAACTTCACAAAACAAAAAGTAGAGAAAAATGATAAAATAATATACATTATTTTTTAAAATTCCCACTAAAATATAAATTCAAATAAACATTGTAGAACGTATTACTACAAGTGTAGCTTTTATCTAACGACATATAAAATGATTAAGATAGTATATCCTTGCAGTAATCGTTATTTTTTATCACAATTTTTGTGTGACTGATGGAGTTAATCGATTTAGCAAGTGAAAATAAAAAATAATAATAATACCATCGATTTAAATCTTGAAAATATTTTAAAAAATAAGTTAATGCAGTATATATTTCAAATGTTAAACAAACGTTTGGTTGCTAAACAATGTCAGAGCATTGCGAAAACGAGGTCGAACGCAAAGAATTAAGGTTGATTCCCACCATAGATTTATTATATTATGGTTTCGACTATCCGCTGCAGAAAGCGGAACGGTTAAAAACTGTCACAGATAACAATTTCGCTTTCGGGTTCCCACAGTCGCGGAAAGCTTCGCTTTCCCCAAGAATCTTAGTGCTGTTCCCATGATTCATTTCGTGTAAAACAAAATGGACGCTAATCAATGAAAGGCACTCACTGTTTACGAAGTGATGTTAACAGCTGCAGTAAATGAGGAAACTGAAACAAAATGCTGGATCGAAAATATTTATAAGAAGAAATACGAACAATGTTTCTATTCAATTTTGATCAGAGATGA
This sequence comes from Olivierus martensii, assembly GCA_000484575.1. Classification (NCBI taxonomy): domain Eukaryota; kingdom Metazoa; phylum Arthropoda; class Arachnida; order Scorpiones; family Buthidae; genus Olivierus; species Olivierus martensii. The sequence continues at coordinate 54,004 of AYEL01078555.1, forward strand.
GATTTAATAACAAAGAATCTCGCCATCTTGACAGTTAAGGTTGCCAACAATTCAACGTTGCAAAATGCATGGATTTTATTGGTGGATGTTATCTCGACGGATTTTACCGTCGCGAAAAAGTTGAATCTATCTAGACATTGGACGGTAGCGATTTTTAGGCCGCGGTATGACGTCAAAACCGCGCTGCTTTCGCGACGCGCGTATTTTTCGCCGCGGTTCCGTGCTAGTGGGAATCAACTTTTAGACGCAGTCATCGAGTTATGAGTCTCATTATTTTTGTATTTAATCATCTTTTACTTTGTTTAATATAATAAATTATTTATTTTACAAAAGCCTTATTCTATTAATATCCACATATAACAGTAACCTGTACTTTTTGTCTGTTCCATATGGGTCCCACACCATTTGGCCTATCAGGACCAAATTTGCATGGTGACTTCTTATGACTATGTGGGTAACATAGGGTAAAAAATCAATAATTGCTCTAAAGGCTGGGGTACATTTTGGTTGTTCTTTCTGTCTGTCTGCTCTACTTAGGTCAAATGGTGTGGGTATCTATCAGCACCAAAATTTGCAAGATCACTCCACATGAATAACATTGAGTAGATACTTTGGATCAAAATTGCCCCAGGGATGGGCATTTTGGGGTTGTAATTTAAAATGTGGGTTTAAATTCTTCAGCCTTTTGTTCTTTTGTTGTTGAAGTTGTAAAGTATGAAGTAGAATGACTTCATGGTTTCACAGGCAGGATGTTACCATGACATCACAAATATCATCAATATATAACATCAATATGCTATAGCAGTGATGTCACATTCTGACATAAGTAGTAGTGATAGATGACATCACAAACCAGCAGAATGTGTGACATCAACATGATGTAGTAAAGTCATCATTTTGTTACATAATTGTGGTGTAGCAATGCCATCACAACACATTGAAGTGTGTGATGTCATTATGGTGTAGCAGTAAATGACATCACACACTCAAATGTTCCAATGTACAATATAACAATATGTCAATATGTAACAATGTGTAACATTATGTCAATATAACAATATGTACAATAATATGAAAATGGATGATGTCCCAGAATGTCACCAATGTATGATGTCACTATAGTTACAATGTATGATGTTATTATGACATCATCATACACAAAGGTTTTTATTTTCCTTTGCTTACAAGTAGAATATCATTTATAACTATCAGAAAATCTCACAAATCAGATATTAATATCTCCCTACAAATGATGTGCCAGATATTTTTAAGTAATGCCAGGTACATTACCTAGTTGTTAAATAATCAATAACTTTACAAATAATTAATATAAATTTTTTTCTAATCACAAATTTATCCTTAATTCAAGATATTCATATGTTATTTTCAAGATATTTTTCTACAAGAAAAATGACCCAGTTTATGATTATAATTAAATATACTTTAAATATTTATTAAAAATCATAGTTTAATTATATAAATTTTAATTGTATTTAATATATAATTAATAGTAAGATATTCATCAAATTTTTTTGAAAAAATATTTTCTAGATCAGTTGTTTTGAAAATTGTTTTTATTTAAAATATCTTTATTCTTTATATTCAGCTTCTACACACAAATTATAAACAAGATATTAGACTTTTTTATTACATGTATTTACAATAGCAGATTCAATCGAAATAGCTTTTTAGTTTTTAATTGTAATTTGATCATAATCTGATTAGTTCTAAAGTAGTTATATCCTAGGAATTATATTCTTTTAATGTTTTAAACAAATCTGAACAAAGGATGTTTGATTTTAATAAAATTTCAATTATTTTTTTTATTATACTTTTTGATTTTTTTTTATTCTAATTATTAAAATAAGAATTATAAAATTTATTTTGGAACTTCAAAAGAAAATTTTAATTATTAACTACTATTATAAAGAAAGGAAAATTTTTTTACAAGTTACATCATCATTGTCATTTATATCTTCTGTGATAACAGTTAAAATTTGATATTTTCCAATAATATTTCATTAATATTTTAATTGAAAGAAAAATACCAGAATTGAACATTATAAATCTTATTAACTGATTTTTAAAGACTAAAATGCGCTTAAGTGATTAATATTTAAAAAGAAAAATATGTCTTCATTAAATAAGAACATTTAATGTGTTGATTTCAGTATAATAAATCTAATATTTAAAATTTTGATAATTTTTCATAAAAATAATTATGAAAGTAGTATTACTAAATTGTTATAATTAAAAATAGACAATTATGTAATGAAAACAAATTTTTCATGATTAAAATTTTTGATAATATTCACATATGTATATTATTTATCAACATCAGTAATGTGTTCAGAATTTTTATTAATGCTTCTATCAAAATATCAAAATTTATCTAAAAATAAATTATGAAATTTTTTAAATAGAAAAAGTTGATATATAATATATAAAATTTGAGATATATATGTAATTATGTAACAATTACTTGAACTCTGTGATAATTTTTCAAAGTAAAATATATTTCTGCAATGATTTTTTTAATCAGTCATAATGAATTTCTCAATTTCAGTTAAGCCCGTTTCTTTAAAAATTGTAATATCTAGCTTAATTTAAAATTTTATTAAATCATTTTGAGAAAAAATAATATGTATGAAATACATTTTGTTATAAGAATTTAAAAACAATTGCTTAAGTCTAAATACCATAATTAAAATTTTATTTAAAATAATTTGTTGTCATATTAAAAATATTATTTAAATAAATTTATATATTTTAAAAAGAATAATAAGTTTCATTACACTGAAAAAAATGAGCATATAAAAGTTATTAGAAAAAGTCATTTTGAGAAAAAATAATATGTATGAAATACATTTTGTTATATTATAAGAATTTAAAAACAATTGCTTAAGTCTAAATACCATAATTAAAATTTTATTTAAAATAATTTGTTGTCATATTAAAAATATTATTTAAATAAATTTATATATTTTAAAAAGAATAATAAGTTTCATTACACTGAAAAAAATGAGCATATAAAAGTTATTAGAAAATTTATTAATAAATCAATAATAATAATTAAAAGAAACAAAAAAAAATAATTATTATTATGCAATATTCTATTTTTCAAATATATATTATTTATAACTTTCAGTTCAAGAAATTGTTACTATATTTTGCATGATTTAAAATTATATTTCTAAATTAGGGGAACACTGTATTAAAATTTTATATAAATTTAAAATTTAAAAAAAAAATTATCATCATAACTAGTATTACAGAAAGCACCTAAATTTAAATTAAGATTATTAGTTAATAACACACAAATTTGATGATTTGTTTCACAGGTTAAAGAATTGCTTATGTCCTTTGGCCAGTTGAGAGCATTTAACTTGGTCAAGGATAGTGCAACTGGACTTTCTAAAGGATATGCATTTTGTGAATATGTTGACACTTCAATAACAGATCAGGTCAGATAACTTCAGTTAAAGTTTAATAAATAATTAATATAAATATATTATATATACATATACAGTGTTAACTTATTATCTCGAAACCCTCAATATGTCGGGAAAAAATTTTTTCCATGCACTTCTCGGCATTAAACCAATGTAATTTCAATAGTTATCTCAAAGTATTTTCTTCAAAACCTATCGCTATCTTGAATTAATTTATAATTTTTGTACTAGAGAAATTAAAAATACAAATTTCCTTCGCTTTTGGAGTCTAAACAAAGGATTTAAATTTAACAAAAGAACATAAATGTGTTACCGATAACTGGAACAGGAACTTTTTTGTGCATGCTCAGAATACTGAACATGCCATACGGTAGTATTTTGTTTTCTAAGTTTCACTTCTAATTGTTGTTAGGTTTTTGTCAATATGATCATATTTATTCAGCGATATTTTCAAACTTTGGTTTATAAGATGCAGGAGTATTTAGATACTATTTTTTTTTCCATAAAAATTAGTGTCTTATACAGTATTAAAAACTACAGTATGTATTATTGACATAAAATCTTTATTTAATATTAAACCTTAATATCTCGAAAACTCTTTATATCAAAAATTTTTTTTGTTCCCATGAGATTCGAGATATTGAAGTTCTACTGTACATATAATAAGTAATATCTTTATATTGTTTTGTGTTTGTTTGTTGTGTGGAGAGGTAACCTTTGATTTACAAAGCCTCAAATTACATAGTTTCAAAATTTGTATCTTTTATTACTGTTACACAATGGTTTACACGAATTTCTAGGCTTTACTAGAAGCTTCTGTAAATAGAGCAAGGGTGTTTCTGAATTGATTCAATAAGACTCTGAGATATTCCACAAGGCTACATTAATAATCAATACATATTAAACTGTATTATATATTGAGGATTTCTTTAAGTATTTTGAAATATGCAAATTTTTATATAGTGAATGTAACAATATTAATCTATTCTTTTAAATTTTATATTCTGCTTATAACTTTAAACTGTTTTAAAAATAGTTTAACTATGGTTTCTATCACTATTTGCAGTAACTAAACATTTCTAAATTAAATAAAACTTTAATATAAAAAAACGTTTTCAACCAATTTCTCAGTCCTCTTCAGTTTAGAAGAGGATCAAGAAATTGGTCGCTTACTGACCAATTTGTTCTACAGTCAAATTGTGAGAATGGAATTTGGTTGTTTAGTGAAGAGTATCTGTGTAACAAAATGATTACAACATTTAAACAGAATTACAAGTTTAAGAATGCAAAGAATAACAAAAATGAATACAGGTTTTTAATAATCAAATGTGGTGCATGTGTTTTATAATAAAAAAAGTAATGCCATAGCTAAAACATGAAAATAAACAAACAATACTAGTAAGTAAATAAAATATAGCAATTACAATATAATTGCAACATATGAAAAGTCAAAGTTCATAATAAATTAATGGCAGAGCTTTCACACATTGACACTATGTGATAGGTATACTGTTGTCTTGGACATCATTAATGACATAAAGATGATGTAATCTGCTGGAAATCATCAAAGATTCAAATAATAGGCCTTCCTTAAACCCTTTTGCTGCCATTAACGATGTATAGACATCAATGGAATGAAATAAAAAACATTAAAAAAAAAGTTAAAAAAATTCAGTTTTAATTTTATTAATCCAGCTTTAGTAGATTGTTTTCTTTTTGATGGAGGGTCTTAAATTATTTCATTTGTTGAAATATTTTAAAATTGTGTGTAAATAAATGTTTATATTTGAATGGCTCAATAGAATTTGGATTTTTTATCCCATCGTTGGACTTATAGATTGATCCTTTTTGTTAGGTACTGCTATTACCGGACTTTACAAAGTTAAAATTATTCCATCCTAGCTCAAAATCATCTTGCATTCAAGTTATTTTATATATTTTTTTGTGTCTATTACTCTTCTTTTGTTGTTTTATTATTTACTATTTAGTCTAACCGATGCACACACATGCTTACTAGTTATTACACATGCTTATTAGTTATTCATGCAAATGATCATTGGCTATAATGTCCATAATTTGATACATGACTATAGATTGACAAACATTTTGACCAACTGAGAAATCTTGTAGAAAAATTTAAAGATGAACATATTTTGATATTTTGATTACAGACATGAGCTGTCAACCCAGGTTAATGGAAGAGGAGACATTTGTAATCGGACTGATTGACGATCAACTACTCACTCATTTCCACTGAATTTCTTTAAAATCATTTGATAAAACTATTTAATGGTAAAAATATCAGGTTAGAAAGGAAATATTCAGTATTATTTTCATGGGCAAGAAACAGCATCACGTCACAAATATCACTAATAAAAAAAATACAGATACATTAAAATGGAAGATGTCTGCAAAATTTATTGATTTTTGTGTTATGTTAATTAATATATATCCTCCTTATCAACTAATTAATACATAATTATCGTCTGAAAGATAAGACCTAACTTAACCTACCAGAAAGCCAACATCTCAGGCATGCACATTGCATCATCTATCAAATAAGTTATAAAATTATGCTGATATTTGAATTTTTTGAAATTTTTTATAATGGTTATTTAAAAAAATATATTTAATAGTCAAAAACTCACAAACTCAACTCATAGTAACTCAAATCAAAAGGATTTATAAAATTTCATTGCATAGTCCAGTGGTTCTCAACCTTTTTTCTGTTGAGGAACGTATTTTAATGTTTTAAAATTTGGCGGCACACCTAAATATTTTAAATAATCGGATTTAACAAATTTTTTTAACAGATTATTGTATTTATATTTATTTATTACATTCAGATTACAGACATACTTCTTCTTCCTGTTTATATGGAGGGTGTAGCCACCGCTTTATCCTCCAAGATGTTTTTACAGACATACTCATACATGGGATCATTAAATGGCGGCACTTATTAAGTTATAGCGCCATCTGCAGATTTTGTCTTTTTAAAGAAACTATAATTTTAATTTAATTTTTATTCCTTAATTTTTAAATTTTGAATAATGAGAGAAAATTTTGTCTGTCACGTGAATTCGATGTTTATATTTTTCTAACGATACTCTATTTATAGGAATCGGGGGAGTAGTTCGACTGCAAAAGGGATATCCAGCCAACCACGTTTCACTATCAATATATATGATGATTGATACAATTGCATAAATACAATTCATTCTTAATATTTCGTGACACATCTTCAAAGGTTTGGCGGCACACTAGTGTGCCGCGGCACAGTGGTTAAGAACCACTGGCATAGTCTTTGAGCTATTCAGTATAAAGTTGTACATGACACTAATGTGGATAAACAAATTATTATATAGATTATGCATGTGCTCAAAGTAGCACTGCCACTTAACTAATGAAAATTTAGAATCAATTTTGCATTTGGCTACTACAAATGTTGAACCTAACAAAAAAAATTGTTAAATCAGTGCAATGCCTACAATTATAAATTCTTTGTTTACTTTTAATTATGTTTCTTTATAACAAGTAATTAATAAACATGATATGATATATAACTTTCATGATATGTTGATAGCCTCCCCTATAAGTCACAGTGAATCTGTCTCTCCTTGGTCTTAACAAGTCTGTGCATCCCTAATCTAGACTCTGGATGGTAGCAGTTTTTATGCCATGGTATGACATCACAACTATGCTGCTTTTGTCATGTGCATATCTTCCACTGTGGTTCCATGCTAGTGAGAATATTTATCATTGAAACAGTAAGTTTGTTTCACTAGTGACGTCATCAAAATTGGAAAGAACTTGCTGTTAGCAGATGTTGTTATTGAAATGGCAAATTTATGCCACATAAAATGAATAAAAAATAAAATTTATAATAATCCTATTTTAATGCAAGGGACTGTATTCCCCTCTTTTTAACAACTTAAAATCGAGTTATTATTTTTCAAAGGGCAAGATCTCTTTATTTTAAGCTGTTCTTTTTTATTGCAAGGAGAATCCCCTCTCTTAATTTGTTGCATTTTTTACTCTCAAAAGTTGTCAAATTTGATATTTTTGAGAAAATTTTGAAGGTTTTAAAATTTTAATTTAAAAAAAAATTCTTTTTTGTTATTTTTATGCCTATAAAAGTGCTTTTTTAAATCAAAAATGATGGTTGTCAAAACTGAGGTGAAAAAATCAGCATTTTTGTGATTTTTGGATGTTTGGGATATATCCTATAGCATGGAACATATACTATTAGAATATTCATTGAAAACTTGACATAAGATTTAGAGTGCTTGCATGATAGCATATGAATATTCAAATTTGACAGATAAAATAAATTGGTTTAATATTTAAAATAAATAAGAAAGTTCTGTGGTATGATCTGTTTCTTTTTGGGTAAGCAGAATTTGATATCATTTATACACTTTGTGCATGAGATGTGATAGATTAAAATGGATTGTAATATTAGTTTTAATATGCAAAAACCATAAAGGGACTCCTTGATGAACAAGTTCTGTGGTATGATCTGTTTCTTTTTGGGTAAGCAGAATTTGATGTCATTTATACACTTTGTGCATGAGATGTGATAGCTTAAAATGGATTGTAATATTAGTTTTAATATGCAAAAACCATAAAGGGACTCCTTGATGAATATCCTTAGAATGTGTGTCTTGTTTGATAGATTACTATTTCACATCATACATAAGTGTTAATGGATATAAAGAATAAAATTGATATTGTTAATTAATCAAAAAATAAAAAAATCATTCTTAATCAAGATCTCTCTAAATTTATTATTTCTAATTTATAGGCAATTGCTGGACTAAATGGAATGCAGTTGGGAGATAAAAAGCTTATTGTTCAAAGAGCAAGTGTTGGTGCCAAGAATAGCCAAATGAATGTATGTTTTCATCTTTTTTTTTAAGTTACTTTCTCTCTATGAATATAATAATAATAATAATAATAATAATAATAATAATTTTCAGGCTCCTGTTCAAGTACAAGTTCCAGGTCTTAATCTTACTGGTGGAGCTGGCCCACCTACAGAAGTTTTATGTCTTATGAATATGGTTATCCCTGAAGAATTAAGAGATGAAGAAGAATATGAAGGTAACAGATATATATGTGTTATATATTTAAGATGCAAAAGTCTATATATAGTTAAAACAAAAATTACATATATATAATTATTATATAATATCTTTATTTAATAGTTAACAATACAAATTCAACTAACTTGATAATGATATTACAGTAGTACCTTGCAATTTGAATTTTGTAGTATGGTGCATGTGCATACATGGAATTATGTGATGTAATTTGTTATTTGTCAGTTCTTTTTGAATTGCTTTGGTGTTTGCCCATGTTATTTGTGTTAATTTTCAGTTCTGCATTTTTCAGAAAGTAAAAAATTTGTGCTTCCATAGTTATTATTATTATTTGTGTGAAATGTGTAATGCCCCGGTCTATGCTCGGGTCATGCATTACCGTGAGTTTGACCCTGCTCCCCGAACCTTCACGTTGCCTCGACGATGCTGCTCGGTCTGGATGATTATTTTGATATGGACGTCTCCTCCTGACAGCCAGTCAAGAAAGAGAAAAACATTGCTTCCATCGAAAACAAAATTAATTTTATTAGTCACAATAGCAATCAATAATTTAAGAAACTTATATTTACAAAATAACTTACAAAATGTGGTCCTTTTTAAAAGATGTATAACATAACACAATAAGTCCATAAGACGAAGAAACCAGAAGAAAGCTCCAGATGACACATTTATAATAATAACCAACTCAGTTAGCCGAAAAACAATCCATTGCGTATTCCATTTTACACCAGACAACAAGCAAGACAAACAGGGCAGGAACAAGGTCTATATACACAGGTCAGGACACCAGTTGGAGCCGCCATTTTGAGACTCTCTGTGGTTGTTCCTTAAATCATTCCCACTTATTTATATATGATTTTTGTATCTAAATGTGAAGTATACATAAATTTTTAAAATTAGTTTTTTTTACCTCAAATAAATCACAGATGAAGCATTAAAATGGTTTTTTTTTAATACAAATGAAACAATACAATATAAAACTATTCACTTATCAACAAAGATATTTGTGCAGAATTGTGGAAATAATGACTATGAAAAGTTATAATGGAATTATAACTTAAGTGTTTATGTAAATTTAATATTATAAAAGAACCAATTAGTTATTATAAAATGATCATTTATATAAACAGCTGTTTTTACCTATGAGCATCAGCAGTGGTTCTCATAAATGAGCTCTTACTTCCATACATTTTCTTAGCTGCATATTTTTTATTATAATCATCAGCAAAAATGTTCAGTCTTACCGACAGATACATAGAAATGACCAATTCTGTAATAACATGTTTACAAGCAAAAATTAGCTTTTCAAGTAAAGTATTTAAAGTTATTTTCTGGAGATTCTCTTTTACATTCTCTGCATTTAATAGATTTGTACTATGTTTCTGAAAAACTCCCTCAGCACATATAATAGTATTAAAAATTACTTCTGTAGGATGCATTAGGTTACCTCTGTTAATAGCAGTTGTCCATTCATGAGGTAATTGTGTTGAGGGTTCTATTCTAGTAATGCTTTCAATACATGTATTACAGACAATTTTCTTTGACACACGAATAAGTTTGTGGATAGTCCACCCAGTTAAATAATACAGTCCTGCCTCTTGTAATGTATTGATGTTAACATCACTAGTAAATTGAGGTTCATATTCTGACATTTCCTTAACTGGTTGAGTTTTTGAAAAAAATTCTAGATAATACTCATCATCATCAACATCATATGAGGAAGAGTATGGTACATGTGAATACTGAGCTACACTTATCAATCTGATCACATTCCTCAATTTCACTGGTGTGGGATGATTGTCACCTGTTTGACGTACTTGGGCAAAGAAATTCTCTACACAATCTGTAGACAATCGACTTGTTAATAAATAATCTATTAATCCTCGAGAACAAAGTTCTTGACAAAGTTCCATTGCACTTGTGGTTGAAAGTTGTAATCCAGTTTGTATTGGTTTCCAGTGCTTTTTGCCATTGAAACTCAATGACAAAAACCAATGCAGCATATTTCTCAAATGACAAAATTTATCAGTACTGTTTTTACTGAGTGCACCAATTTTATCCCTACTTAACATTACTTCATACCATTTATTTATTTGTTCAATAAACCAAGCAGTTGCTGCAGCATCTTCAGACATGATTCCTGTTGATATACAGAATGTCAAAGCTGAAGATACCTTAGAAGAAAATAAACTTTTTGCTATGGGTACTCTCATTTTCTCAAAAGTACTTGGAAAAACAACTTTCTTTGTTAAATTAGGAACAAGTACAGGGCCACCCACTTCATGAAGTTCAACCAAACACTCAACATGTTTCATAGACACTGTATTTGATTTAAAGTTTTTTTCATTCGTATTACTTTCTGGTAAGGTTATATCTTGAGACAGCAAGCAGTTTCTTATGTTTTTCAAGATATGTGGTATATCAGCAACAAAATAAAGATTTTCTTCTGGCTTAGAAGGATGTGGAATCTTGCAATTTACATGGTTCCTTATTGAATGTACCCCTACAACTCCCCACAAACCTGTATTGTTTGAACCCATATCACTTGAGATACATTTCACAAGCAGACCATGGGAATCCAAACACATAAGTTTTTTAACAAAATCCCATAATTTATAGGATTTGGTTGAATTTCCTGTTAATGCATAAGCAACAACCTGCTTCCAGTGCAAAGTCAATCCTGATAAGTTTTTTAACAAAATCCCATAATTTATAGGGTTTGGTTGAATTTCCTGTTAATGCATAAGCAACAACCTGCTTCCAGTGCAAAGTCAATCCTCTGACAACAAAAACAAGAGCATGAGTGTCAAGTTCAGGTTCATCAGAGTTATTAAATTCAACATTTACAAAGCCAACATATTTTTTCAAACCTTTATCATATTCCACATAAGGCCTCAACTGCATTTCATCTAGTGACAATACACAAAGTTTACTTTGGTCAGCCTCTAATTGTAGTTTAATCCCCAACCATTTAATGATGTTATATTGAATACCCTGAGAAAATCTACAAGATTCAATCCTTCTACTCAATGTTCTTGATGAAGGCAATGAATAATCAATGCTTCTCAAGAACTCATAGCCTTTATTACCTACTGCACATTTTATTTGCAAGGCATGTCCAATAGTTTGGTTAGTAGTACCCACCCTCTGTAGATAACGAATTTGGTCAGGTTTAAGAAAATGATTTACCCTATTCTCCATCACTTCCAATTTTTCTCTCAGTTGTTTAATCTGAAAATATATAAAACATTACTTTTTGTCACACAAATAATAGGCATATTTAAATTGTAATAGTCAGTTTTTACATTAAGTTTAAAAATGACATCTGACAGAAGTTTTAATATTTTTAGCAAACATAAACCTACAATATATAAATCAAATGCCTAAAATTGCCACGAAATCTCCATCTCAATAAACAGTGTTACAATAAACAATATGAAAATTATCTTCTGTTATTTTTTAAAATAAAATGCAATGTTATTGTTTTAATTAAACTGATACCTCTTTTTTAAGTTTGTCCTCAGCAGACTGGAGTACTGCACCATCATTTTCAGCAGTTATTTGCATCTCACCAGATTCTGCTGTCAGTTCTGCTCCAGATTCTGCTGAAAATAGAAAGATATAACATTTAGATCAAATTATATTGATAAATAATAATTACAAATTGAAATATTTATATAGCATTAGGAAGCTTCATGAACTAAGTAAAACTAGTAAAGAAGAACTAATGATAACATTTTACAATTAATGTATAATATCTTACCATTTCCATTTCCTATTGAAAGTAGTCCTCTTTCCTTGGGAGGCTTCCTTTTACATTTTAAAGATTTCGGGGGATTGGGGACATTAAAAATTGTAGGGATGGTGTTCCATTTTAATAGTTTCCTTAAATCTGCTCTCTTTAGTTCAAATTGTGACTCCTCGAAATGAAGCTGAATGAAAATGAATATAAAATCAGATATAAAGTATCGTTTTCCTAAAGCAAATATGACAAATTTGAATGATCATACTTTCATCTTTAACAAATTTATACTAACCTCACACAACTGTGAATGTTCTGTTGGTTGCCATTTATCATGTCGGCAGTTCTGAACCCATTTTGCTCTCCTATTCTTTTCTTTTGGGAATCTAAATAATCTAATCCCTTTAGATGAATGGCTTTTACAATTCGGTGCGACACAATAACCCATTAGTACTTCGATTACAGCAGATGACAGGAACCAGAGGCCAACAGTTTAGTCCCAAAATGGCGATGATCCCAAAGAATTCTGGGAGCGTGACCAGACCTGTGTATATAGACCTTGGGCAGGAAGAACAATCCCACTGACCTCTATAGGCCGTTTTATGCATCAGCACATTTGCATAATTATGATACTTTTACAAATTTTTATAAAACAATTAATTTTAGCATTTTTGTGAACATGATTTCTTTTATTCAAATTATTATAAATAATTATCACCAAACAAAATATGAATAAAATTACAAATTGATATTGAGCTGTTAACAAATTATTGAGTCGAGAGTAAAACACAACCAATATGGCAATGATGGATGACAAGATGAACACAACCATGCGACTACAGATCCTGCTCTGATAAGATTCCCACTTGATTAATTTTGGTAACATGGCGGGACAACCATATTCATCTCTCCTCTTTTTCAATTCCTCACCAAATGTAAGGATGGTTCAAAGAGAACTTGCTAGAGGAATAATTCTGGAAAGAAGAACACTCATTGAGCATAGAGGAGGAGAAAAAAATTTGTAGATAAAGTACAGAAAGACAATTAAAATGTAATACCAAGAGTATGCCGTTCCTAGGATAATTCATGACATTTTACAACAGAGAGAGAAGATTATGGGTATTAGGATGTCTGCTGGAGCAATGAAGATTTCTGATAAGAATAGATGTTTTATCAATGAAAAGGTTAAAAAATAGTTTATCACCTGGATTAGAGAAAAACAGATGAAGGGGAGGGAGATCCAATAACTCAGACTTGTGAAAAGGCTAAATTAATTTTCAAAGAATTGCAGAAGAAAACTCCAGGTTATACCCCAGATCAAACTGAGGAATTTAAAGTAAGTTGAGGCTGGTTTCACAGATTCAAAGGTAGAACAGGATAAAGAAGACTATTTCAACATCCAAGAACTAATAAATTGGGTGTATTGTGTATAAAATAGTGTATTTTGTAATTTAGTGTTATACAATGTAAAATATGTATAGTAAAGAAAATAATATTGTGTATCTCTCTCTCACCTTCTTGTTAGGGGAAGTGGGATGAGAGTCCAGCAACGAATGAGCTGTTGAAATGCGGAGCAATTCGACAGTTCATAGTTTGATGACAGATCAGTGTTGAATTGCAAGGTACCACTGTACTACAATATATTACATGAGGGTAACAATCCAAAAAAGCACTTTTAGCAAGAAGTGCTTTTTTGGATTGTTATAGAGATTTAAAGCAAGTGGTTGTTTTTCTGATTGGTTTATTACATGAGGGTTTATAAAAAAATATACTACTTCACTTTAAATATTTATAAGATTGTTTTAGTATATGTAAATTTCTTATTTTGAATTCATATATTAGATATATTTATCAGAAATTATTTAGAGTAATAAACACCACATATATATATATATATACACACACTTGTATAAGCCAACTCCTTCAACTTTCAAGTATTAGAATATGATATGATATGATATATTAATTGAAATAAATAGATAATTTTTTTATAATTTAAAAAATTCCCAAAATCCAGTTCATTATTGGAATAAATGGCAAAATGCCAGCATTATAGCATTGAAATGTGATATGATGTGAAGAAAAAATTCAAGGGAGAGTGCACCATGATTACATAGTATTTTTCAACAAACATTTTTATTGAAGTGTTCATTCAACAAAATATATAAAAATTTTTTTGTCATTTCTAATCTCAAATAAAACATTTAACAAAGTTTGAATGATGATAAAAATCAGAATCAAAACATGTAACAAATTTTACTATAACCGACTAACTGACAGGAGTGTAAAGTTGATAGTTCATATGTAATTATTGGTAGCTCAAGTCTAATGTCCAAAATCTACTGCAAAATAATCACTGCATATTTTCTAAATGTTCAGAACTATCTGAAAACATAAATTATCTATCAGAAACATCAGAGATTGTGATATTTCCATTTAATATTAACTAATGATATGTTTTTGTAGCAACCATAATCTATTCATTAGAAAAAATCAATTTACAGGTAATTTTCACTTTTCCAAGTTAAGTATCCAGTAAATTCATATTTAAATAAATTCAAAAATATTAACATTCACATACCTCTATTTTCTCTTTATTTTATTTAAAATATACAGAGATTTTTAGAAATAAATATGGTAGATCCAACCTCTACCATAAGATATGCTACTAGCACAAAAAGGATGAAATACAACCACTTTATATATTTTAAGTTATATTTGTGAAGTATCCAATATTTAAATAATTACAAAAATATAAAAATATTAAATTATATACAATCATTCATACATATATATATATATATTAAAAATAAAAAGAATCAGTAAAATGATATTGGTTTTGAATAAACATGGCAGATAGCATGGAGTCTAGTGCAGCTGATGTGAAGATGTGACTGAGCTGGTGAATTGTATGATTATGTGAAAAATTTTCCAATTTTTTGACAACCCCGATGATTTTAAATAGCCACGTTACAGATTCTTACATATATTTGTGATGTTACCAATTTCTGTGTTGTACTGATGCCATATATCAGTATTTTTGTGATATCTATTAGTGTGAAAATACGACTGCTATCATTCAAAATTTGAATAAATATTTGAAGGATTTAAATATGTATTTTCATTACAACTCCAAAATGACCCAATCCCTGGTTACTCTAAGATCATTTGAAATCACCTTATAAAATTTGGCCTAACATATGAGTGTGGGAATATATATGGAACAGATGGATAACAGACACTGATAATTATATAAATAATATATAATAGAAAAATACTTTTATATAGATTCAGATTTTAATTTTTTCTTCTTAGATATTCTGGAAGACATTAAAGAAGAATGTAATAAATATGGTGTAGTAAAGAGTGTTGAAATACCAAGGCCCATAGAAGGTGTAGAAGTGCCTGGATGTGGAAAGGTAAACTTAATAAAATTGATTTACAGCAGTTCTATAAAAGAATTTATATGTATAATTACAACTTTTTTGTTTTAGGTATTTGTGGAATTTAATTCAGTCATAGATTGTCAAAAAGCACAACAAAATCTGACTGGGCGAAAGTTCAACAATCGTGTAGTAGTAACTTCATATTTTGATCCAGACAAGTATCATCGGCGTGAATTCTAAGTCTCCCAATTTTGGTTTTATGATGATACCAAGTTTGTTTTTGAACAGCTATATCAGTGAAAAGAAAAAAATTCAATGGGGTTGTAAATTTTTTATTGTTCATTTTGTTTACTGATCTTATAGAAAATGGGTAGAATAGCAACTATTTTCTAGTGTCAGTGTTCCCATTGAACTGATTTCATCTGTCTCCCAGTCTATATGGTCAATGCACTCCATTTGTTCACTAATATTTCTTACAATAAAAAAAGATCATTTTATCATCATTTGTTGTTTAATAGTGTTTATTAATAAAATTTGTAACTTTCGGTCAATTCACTAATGTTATAATCACCGACTGACATGATTTCAATTACCTGAATTTATAATTAATTAAAAATTTCCAAGAGATTTTTGAATGATATGCAATTTTATTACCATAACATGCTAAATTTGTTAAAATGAAATATGGGAGATATTTTGCAAAAAATTATTGTCATTATTGTTTATCATCTTATCATCAACCAAGTAGCCACATTTAAACTGATAACAAATAAGTATATTTGCTATCAGTTTAAATGTGACTAATTTTTCGTACATTAAGACCCGTATAACGTGGGGATACCTTCCAAAAAAACCAAGCCCTAAATGAAACAGCGTTAAACGAGGTCATCTTAACACGTAAATAATGGGGATAGGTGAAATAGAACAGTGAATAAAAAAAGTGTTTTCCATTTTTTTATTTCGTAACGTATTATTACTATTGTATTACATTAATTATAAACATTTTTTATTGCTATTTTATCGATTTGTATTCATAAATCATTCATGAAAATAAAAAATATTTGAGTAAATAATTTATGTTAGTGATGAGGAAGGTTCTTCCTCACTTGACACTTCGTGTTTTTTTTTTTTTCGTTAAGAAGTCATCTAACGTCGTTCGCCTTTCCTCTTTCGTTCAGAAAGCAATTGTCGATAGCAAGACATCGCATCCACGACACTTCATCTTTCGTTTGAACTTCTATCAAAATTTGTATAATTTTGTATAAACTGATCCGTAATTTCCGTAATAATGGCTGAACTTGTTTTGACAAAAATATTGATGAAAGCAAAACGTTCTAACTTCAAGTAACTATAGTTCGAAGTGACAGCATTCAGGTTAAAATTAAAATGGGATAATTGTGTTATTTTTATTACTGTAAAATAACTTGAATGACCGATCATAAATATTAACTGACCGTAACAGACTTTCGTATGTATTGCACTGCATTGTAATGCAATGCAGTGCAGTACATACGAAATATAACATTGATTTAGATCTTTTGCACGTACATTCAAACTTTCGGCTACGAACACTTTAACAAAATGATGAGAAAAAGTAGTGAATAAACGCGTATAATATTGATATATGAAAACAAATTTATTTTCAAACTAATACAAATTCTAATAAGAAAAATATATACATTAAATTTAATGCAATGATTGCTAGTAGCTGCTCTGGTGACAAAAGAAACATGTCCATAACATAATTGGTGCAATCCTGGGAAGTAATGTTAGATAAACTGAGTGCGATGGCTTCCAGTAACTGATGTTCCTCTCGACAGCCTAAATATAAAAATGAGTGTTTCCCGGTTTACAAGGGCTGATTGAAGTTCACTGCATACCACCTTCTGAGCAGAATAGTTGACTCTCTGTTCATTGTCTACTACTAATGCTTTTTAAGCGTAATTTTTAAATCGCATAATGAATTTCTTATGGAAGACATAATTAACTCATTGTTGTGTTCAAGAAGCTTCTCTCTGATTTTCATAAGAGTAATTCCGGGCTCTTCCTCAACTTCTATTAGGCGAAGGATATCGATATTAAGTAGTTTTGGTCTCTTCCTTCGTGGTCCATTGTTTAGCACTTCAAAATTATCCCTTCTGTACTCTATTAGGCGAAGGATATCGATATTAACTAGTTTTGGTCTCTTCCTTCGTGGTCCATTGTTTAGCACTTCAAAATTATCCCTTCTGTACTTTCTAATTATGCTTTTCCCCGTATTTCATTTTATACCTGATTTTGAAGCAGTCTCCTTTATAAAAAAAAACTTTACAATTTGACAGTTTCTTTTTTCCATAGAAATAACCTCATACTTTTCATGCCTTCTCCAACTCTGCGTCGAGCAACGGAAGATTTTGGAGAACTTCACTCATACCTATATAAGTCAGTTTAAATTTTATACCCAAATTCGCAGTCGGGGAACAGACGAACAAACTCGTGCATTAAAAGGTGTTGCTTTTCCATTGATCGACTGTTTTGCATATAGTTTAAATAAATTTGTAAAAAGTTGAAATCAGTTTGTAAAAGGTTTTAAATCATTTTGCAAATGGGTTGAATGAATTTGCAAAAGGTTGAAATAAATATGCAAATGCTATATCAAATGCACTGCGAGACGGTATAGGAATACCAACAAATTCGTGCGATTTCGGATTTATGTGAATATAACGGTTTGAAAAACTGTGCCAAAGTGAATCATTAAAAAATATAGAATTCGAAAAAAATGCGTTATATCGAAACAGCGTTAAGCGGGGTCTTACTGTACTGTACTTGGCTTATTTTTTACATATATTGGCTGGAGATCATTTATTTTTAAAAGAAAATTGTTTTTCTTTGAAAGTATCATAAACTATGTCATGATGTTAGGATAAGGCGACAAGGCGGGGAAAAGGAGACACTTTCCCCGAGCCCGTAGAAGATTGAGGGACCCGGGACGCTTCCTAACAATAAGAATTTAGGCCCAAAACCTTATTGGTACCGGGCCGGGGATTTCTCTCGGCGCCACTGAAGGGAGGTAATAGGTTTGTGACAATAAATGACGTAGGGGAGGAGGGTCATGTAAATTGTAATGTCGCATCATAAAAATGGTTAGTTTTACATTTCTATGATTAATATTTTTTATAAAATATAAAATATTTGTGTGTTTATGCTTAACTGTTCGAAAAATATTACTCTAATGTAAAATATTTAGAAATATATTTATATTCAGTTATTTGAAGATTTATTTGTAAGTTAAAGAATATAAAATACAGTGATACTCCGAATTACGCGAACTCGGATTACGCGGTTTTTGATTTTTTCGTTTGGCAACATGCTGTGCAGCTATCTTGCTGTGATACGCGTTTCGCGCGAACTCTATGTGCACGATTACGATTCTACTATCAACGAAAGTTAAGATTGTTTTGTTATGTTTTTTAAACCCTTAAAAAATTATGTCGTCCAAACGAAGTAAATCTGATTCCCCTGCACTTAGTAAGAAAAGGATTACGATATCTTTAGAATGTAAACTTAACATTATCAAGGATTTTGATAACAGAATGAAAATTTGAATTGGCAAAGAAGTGTTTGAGCTACCGGCATCCACAGTAAGAACAATCATAAAAGATGATGAAAGAATTCTCGATATGGTGAAAAATGCTCAATCCTTGAACTCGAGCATAATTAGTAAACATCATGGTATTATTACTGAGATGGAAAAAATGCTGAAATTATGGTGTGATAATTAAGTAAAAGTGAATAAGTTTTTACGTAACTCATATTTTTAATATTCTGTATTAATATATATAATACAGAATATATGTATAATTTCATTAAATCTTTTTCTTCTAGTGTTTTTGTTAGTTCTTGGCCCCAATTAAACCAAATTTATATGTAAAGTTGTACCCCGATTTACGCGATTTTCTTCGGTCCCACCTATCGCATAACTTCGGGTATTACTGTATTAATATAAAATAATCCCTATTTTTAACTATTTTATGTACTTTATTTTTACACAATCGGAGAAAAAGTTTTTTAAGTAGAAAGGGAGGAGTCTTTAAATTTGTTACGTCATGGCTGTGTGTCAAGTTTGGTGCGAAGAAAAATGACGAAGGGGAGGACAAAGTGTTCGAAATTGCGTGACGTAATTTTTGAATCATCTTAAAGATATTCTAATTTATTAATACATATACCCTTTATTCTTAATCTGATTAAATCAAAATTTTTAGGGAATATATAAAAACAACCGATTTTGATCACTCGTATATGGCTTTTAAAAAGTTAGGAATACGCTATACTACGAAAGTACAGTAAAGTTACCGTTCATCGGTTTAAATTCTAAAATTAGTGTTTTTTATTTTTTTATCAATCAGTATATTGTAGAATTAGAAGATTTTTCTATCGTTGTCTGTCGATATTCACTATTGAAAGTTAAAGATATCTGTTATAGCAGATCTGGGCAAATTTTATTTGAAATAACAAATAATTTTTCAAATAATTGAATATTGCCAAATAAAAGATAACGTTATTTGAAGATAATCTGGTTTTCAAATAATTTATTTGCAAATAAAAAAATTATTTAAATAAATACGTTATTTGAAATAAAAATTCAAATAATTTTCTAAATAAAATTTCAAATAATTCAATATCATCTTTATGAAATAGTCTATTGGTGTGGACTGCAATATCTTATCACCATAACTGCTGCTTATTATATTATAATGAGAACATGTACAGTGCAGATGTACAATGATGATATACACTTTCCATTTTGAAATTGTGCATCATTAGCATACATTATAAGCCTATTGTACACATTTTGTACATTGTATGCCTTATGTGCACTTTTGCACAATTATACACGGAATGCGCACATTTTATACAACTGAACATCTGTACTTGTACATATTTTGTTAAATTGTATGCATTTCATGTACTTTTTATACAAATGCAACAACTGGGATATATAAATTGTACATTTTGTACAATTGTACACCTATTGCGTACATTTTATACAAGTGTACACTTGTTGCATAAATTTTGTACAAGTGTACATTTGTACACCTATTGCGCACTTTTTGTACAATTGTGCAGCAATTGCGCACATTTTGTACAAGTGTACATTTGTACATCTATTGAGCATATTTTGTTAAGTTTTATGCGGTTTTTTATACAATTTGAACAATTGTACACATTTTATATATCTGTTTACTTATACATATTTTGTTAAATTATAGGCATTTTGTACATATTTTCATCAACTATATGTTATGTACATTTTCTACAACTGTACACTTGTTGTGCACATTTTCTTCAATTATACACATTTTATGTACATATTCAGCATATTATACAGATAAAATATACCATTGTACAGGCCATCTTATCACCTTTATATTACAGTACATTAGAATGCATTTATTTTATGTGTGTAAATAATCAAATAATAAGATAAAAATGTATAATTATTTGATGCATCAAATAATATAACAAATAATTAATTATTTGTTATTTGAAATTATATAAAATAACAAATAATTAAAAAAATTATTTATTTGATGATTCAAATAATCAATCAAATAATTATTTGAAAATAATTTCCAATCAAATAAGATAAAAAATTATTTGAAAAAGTTATTTAAATAAAATTTATTTAAATAATGCCCAGGAATGATCCGAAGAATCGAATGGACATGATAAAAATTTTGTGGCTCATCGGAAGTAAGGACATAAGGGAGTTTCTTAGTTTCCTTGAAGTCACCTGAAAATATGAGCACAATCGGGTCAAAACAAGGGGGGAAAGGAGGGATCCGATTTCCATAAATGCCTTTACATATCGCATTGCTTAACCGAATTTTTGACCAAATTCAGAATATAGGCAATTCGCAGTTCATTTAAAATCATCAAAAAATTTTGGCCCAATTGGGCTAAAATTACTAAAAATTTTGGCCCAATTGGGCTAAAATTAAAAGGTGTAGAAGACGATGATTTTCTTCTCTAGAGGTGTCTCTATCATCTAAAAAATAAATGATATCCTATTGAAAGCATCTCATATGTGGAGCAATTTAGATGCGCTACTTATTTGACGATTTAAGAAAATAATATGATAACATCAACCAAAATAATCGCATCTAAATTTTCACCAATATCCTGTTTCGGTAATACTGTACTTGGCTTATTTATCTAAATTTTCATAAATATCCTGTTTCGGTAATACTGTACTTGGCTTCCAATATCCTGTTTCGGTAATACAGTGGTGCCTCGCAATTCGTCAGTAACCGTCGCCGAAGTAAGGTCGAATTGAGAAACTGTCGAATTGCGGGACAATATTTCCCATATAAGACTATGTAAAATAGATTAATTCGTTTTCCGTCCCCATCCCCTAATTGGTGAGGTGAGAGAGATACATTATATTATTTACTTTATTATATGTGTTTTATAATTGTATAACACACTAAATTACAAAATACACTATTTTATACACAACACACAATTTATTAGCCCTTGGATGTTAGAATGAAGTCTTCTGGCAGACACCCTAGCACCCATAATCTTCTCTCTCTGTTGCAAAACGTTGCCACAGTTGTCCTAGGAATGCCATACTCGAGTT
>AYEL01078556.1:0-88291 GCA_000484575.1 Olivierus martensii
GAAAAAATATCACAGTTAAAGAAGAATGTTAAATATTCGCAAAATGAAGCTAGAATGAATAGGGAATTATCGATGACAAAGAAAATGTATAGAAAAATAAATCAACTGTCCTGAATGAAACTGTGGGTCATAACTTTCATGGAAACTAAAATAAATGTGAAAAATTTATCATTCAAAAGGTGGCCAAATTAATTGTATCCAAAATAGAAAATTTTTTAATTTTTGCATTCCTTATAAATTTATAGTTCGTTTAATAAAAGTAAGAACTTATATTCGAATAAGAGAATTAAATAAAACAATATTAAATGTAAATCAGAGAAAACGAAAAAAGTTATTAAAGTTTGTTACTTGATAGTATTGATATTAAAAATTTTTATGTTAATATTATTTGTGCTGAAAAATTATTAAATTATTATTACATTATTAACCCAAAAAGAACTGACAATAACAAATGGCATCACACAATTCCATGCACGCGCATGCGCCATCCCTCAAAACCAAATTGTCGAATTGCGAGACTGACGAATTGCGAGGAACCACTGTACTGCATTGTCTGTCCACGAAAGCCGCGCCTAGCTAAGGTGGATGAGTCCAAACGCGAAAGGGAGAGTCTCAGTCGGTATAATGACGGGTGGGAATTATTGAATTAATATTATATTAAGTTCTGTTAAATATACTATTTCCAACGTCGAAACTAATCATTTAGCATTCGACATTACAATAAACTTCCATTCAACTTCAGTTATCTTGCGTTTGAAAACATTCATGTGTAAAGCTGTCATCCGTATTTTGTCACTGGACTCGTTCAGTTAGCACACGTGTAGTTGCGTCGATGGTCGCGGCTAAGCTGGTCGGACAGTGCTTGGCTTATTTTTTACATATTAGATGTTTTTAATGGTCAATATTGTCGACCGGATTGGCCGAGTTGAAACACTTCGGCTTTCCACTCTGGAGGACCTGGGTTCGAGTCTCGGGTCCAACCTCTTGAAAATATTTATCATGGGATACGGGCCCGGCCCATCGAACCCCGTCCTCCACAATCCGGCTGACCCCTCCGCAGGGAAGCACTAATATGTAAAAAATAAGCCAAGCACTGTCCGACCAGCTTAGCCGCGACCATCGACGCAACTACACGTGTGCTAACTGAACGAGTCCAGGGATGGGCAGCTTGTGGCATGGTGGAAGAAGAAAGGTGGGGTAAAAGCGTGACTGATTTTTGTATGATCTGCGCATCTGACGTCACCTGGCACTCAGTTCAGTGATAACAGCTGGTTGTGTGATTGTTTTTAGTTTTACGGCGATTTTTAGTAAATAAAAGACAAAATGGTAATCTGTGCTGTTTTTAGGTGTTTAAAAAATTTTTTATGTTAATATTTGTGCTGATTTTAAATTAATTAAATAAAAATATAGAGATCTTAACTTATTCTCCTTTATTTGAAAGTGAAAGAAAAGATATCAAAATGAGCTTAGAACACAAGAAATGTCATGTTTGCAGCAGTATTAGTGCTGCTTTCTAGGTTGGGTGCCAGTTGACGTCATTGACGTCACGCATTTGTAATGAGATGCACCATACCCCACCTTCTTCCACCATGGTCATGACATAATTATGTATTTCAACCGAGCATTATAATAATATAATACCTTTCTTCTTCCACCATGGCTTGTAGAAGGGCTTGTTTCGTCCCGCCACGTACTATTCTTCCAGAATGGAGTGTGGCGTCATTTGTTGACAAAAAAACCTACTTCTTGGAAAATTTATATGAAGGGTTCGTGCCAATTGATCTCCGTCCTATACGATTCGATAGACTTCCACAAGTATTGGCGACCTGTGATAGACTTGGAATGGCACAGCTGTTCAGTGATTAACGAATGATTGAGAACTGGAAAGAAAAGAAGGAAGAAGCGATTGATGAAGACAAATCCTTCCTTTTATTTTTAGTACCAACTTTCAAAAAGTTGAATGATGTACAAAAGATTTATGCAAAAATGTTTCAGGCCACATTAAAATGATTGACTCAATCAAGACAAGAAACTTATTACCATATACCTCAAGGGCACCTATCTAAGCTGTGAATTTTATGGTTTTGCAAAAATTATTTTTCACAACAAAATCTACCCATCCATAATATACAAAACTACTCTTTAGGCTCCTAGATGCCCAACCCAGTTCCGAATGATATTTCACAAGCAAGTAGTAGTTTTGAATTCGATACTCCCACCAGGATTTTGCAAACTTTTCTTGAAAAATTAACGTGGCAGTCTTTGCATATAAATTATTTAGTTCTTGATTTAAAAAAATTAATAAAATTTTTATAACTGGAAATGTATTTATTTCTTTTCCTTACCTTAAAGTAACTGGAGGCACTTTCTACTGGAGGGATCACGTTCCTCCACTTTGTATTTTGGTAAATGATGTAAGGCCGTATTAGATCCAGAAGTTCATCAAAACTGTTACACTATGTGATAATAATTAAAAAAACATATCCGGATAGGATCGTAACAGATCATTCAGTTTATGAAACGGTCCTTTCACTAAACATTGTGATATAATTGAATATACTCAATATTCCTTCTTTCTCCTTTCTTTTTATCTCAAAAGAACATACTGTATCTAACTCGATGAAACCCATCTTTAGATTAAAAAATTTAATTCCATGTGTGCTTACATCAATATGATTGATGATTTAGTTGTATATGTGAGCGCCGTTAACCAGTTCATGATCAATCTGTTGAGCAAAACTAATTGCATGTCAGCAATCAGACTTATTGATAAGTTTGGTTTCATGCGATTTGGACTTTTCAATAAATCATCTGCGATTTACGACAGTTATATCTCTCAATTTGTTAAGGTATAATATGAGATTTTCAATATGTAAATAAATTACAGTAAAAAACAAATTGTTTTCCATAGAACGAGAAAAAATGTTGGTAATTTATTTCAGTTTAACTTTCATCTATTGAATAACATAAGTGCCAATTATTCAGTATGTCTAAATTCATTAAGTTATCGTTTAACAAAATAAACATTTGAAAATAAATTTCTAAAAATCAATCTGTATAATCTTTTTTAAAAAAGATCCAATCTATAAAATGTTAGAAAAACTGAGTGACATGTTCTAAATATATATGTTTATAAAATGTAATGTTTGTTGTATTATCGTTAACAAAATAAACATTTGAAAATAAATTTCTAAAAATCAATCTATATAATCTTTTTTAAAAAAGATCCAATCTATAAAATATTAGAAAAACTGAGTGACATGTTCTAAATATATATGTTTATAAAATGTAATGTTTGTTGTCAGTCTATCTTTTCCGCATAGGCCCCACATCGTTTGACCTATCGGGATTAAACTTTGCACGGTGACGGAAGAGATGCCACGCTGGTAACATAGGGTACTGAGTCAAAATCCTCCAAGGGAGCAGACATTTTGGGTTCGTAATTTAAAATACGTGTTTAAATCGTTCAGCTGATTATTGTTGAAGTTGCAAAGCATGAAATAGTGATAACGTCATGGTGCCACAAGCAGGGCCGGCGCCAGGTTATTCTGTGCTCTAGGCAAAGGTTACAAGTGCGCCCTTATTTCACAAGTTGGATATTTTTTTAAATGAAATTTTAAATTTAAAAAATATAAGTTATTTTGGCACGCTTTATTATTAATATACAAAGTATCAATAATATACAGTTTTTATAATATATAAAAATCAAATTTTATTTTTTCTTGCATACAGTTTTTGCAAAATTTTCTACCAGTTTCTTTAAATCTAGTGTAGAAGTTAAGAAACAAAAAAGAAACTAAGTTAAATAGTAAAATAGTGTAATGTGTGAGGGATAAGAAAAAATAATTGATTTTTACAGTTCTATCCAATTATGTCAAAGTCGTCATATGTTTCCATTGGAGATTTCAAAGTTGTCCCTTTGTGTCCTTACTTCCGATGGCCCACAAAATTTTTATCATGTCCATTCGATTCTTCGGATATACTTTGGTTATCAAGATTTTTCTCCCTAGTTCCTATCTCATCGCGTTTCCGAGAAAAAAGAATGGTGCGGGTGCTAAGAAACACCTTGTATATATGTTACAGCCAATATCCGACGTATGGCCAATTCACGAAATGGCTGGTCACTTCTAGATTTGACCAAAGCCCAAAATATACTGGAATTTATGACTATTTTGGGCTCTGACCGAGCAATTCACGTTGCGCCCAACAATCAATTGCTAATTCGAGTAGTCCAAGAAAAAGTATCCAAAGCTACAAGTTTTGCTGAACTAAGTAAGTTTTTGTACGAATTTTGACTTATTCATCAGCGAGAATGGGATTGTCTGCCACGTCACATGTTGATGTTACAATACTGACACAGGAGATTATAGAATTTACCCACCCTCTAATATGAATGGGATTCCCTCTCAGAGTAAGGAAAAATGCAGAGACGTATATTTCGGGCTTTGGCCAAATAACTTGGCCAAATCTAGAATTTTCTATACGTTGGGCATTGGCTGTAACATATACACACACGCAGTATTTATATTATCAGCAGATGACATTACTTTCAAATATATCGGATATTTATCCTCAAATGTATAAGTTATTTAGAAGTAATAACTTCGGGCAGAATGCCGTAAAAATCCATACATGTTAAGAGAGTATCTTGTTAGTTTGAATGTCTGCCAATTTTTAAATAGTTGAAATTAGAATATTAAATGATTATGTCTTCAGGTTATCTTTAATGGCAGAACTTCATTATTAAATTTCATAAAAATATAGACTTACTTGTTAGTTCAAAATTACTAATTTTTTTTTTCCTATGATATTTCTATTGATTTTAATGTTATATGTAAAAACAATCACGTGTTTGAATATCGAAAGGGAATTAAATCTTTTTTCGCCCAAAAGCAATAAAATTTTAAAATGCTTATAAGATCATCATGCTCTCTGTATCCCTATCAATAACTTTTGAACTAATTAGTAAATTTTCATGAAATTCGAAAGGAATATTCTATACAGATAGTATGATGATCTTATATTTTTTCTGAATTTCTATTCTGTTAAAAGTTTTTTCATAAAGTTGTTTCAAAAGCTATTAGGAGATACTGTAGACAATTTCGGATCTTATAAGTTTTCCTTCGAAAAGTAGAGGAAAAATATAATAATATATAATACTGTATATTAAAAGTGATCTTGATATCTCTTCTTTTAAAACTAGCTTCAATCATGTAAACTTCTCAGGTTAGTTTTAGTTATACCGCCGGAAAATATAATAATATATAATACTGTATATTAAAAGTGATCTTGATATCACTTCTTTTAAAACTAGCTTCAATCATGTAAACTTCTCAGGTTAGTTTTAGTTATACCGCCGAATATCACAAGGAATTTGTGGCGGCAACCATTTTTGAGACTACCATACGCTGGCAGGGGCCACTACACCTATGATTGGGTCAACTGGAAGGTTGAAGGATGAATTCAAAAGTCGGGCCCGGATCCCTCTTGAGAAATTAGAGATGTGACCTGAATTAAACTCGATCTAAGGTGGTAAGCAATTGCTTTACTACGCGGCTATTCGGCCAATTTAAACTTCACATGTGCTTTCTCAAAATATCTTGTACTAGTTATTAGATTTTAGTGAAATTTATCACGAATATCAAACCACAGATGATCTTTATTACAGAGTAACACATTTTTGATTATTTAAAAATGGCGGGCGTTCAAAGCTAAAAGGTTTCTTTCTAATAATATTTTAACTACAGTATTTGATTGATTTTTATCATTTCATACCATTAAAACCGGCTTTGAAGCAAAAATTAGGGTAATTAATCCTAAAGCTTCGTCCATTTAAAAAAGTTCGATAGACATCCGAACTCTCAAGATTCCATTTTAATGAATCTTAGGTCTCCAAACTCCCTCCTCCCGTTAGAAACTGGTAGGAAATTAAACAAAAAGGTCACGAAATAGTTGTTAAAATTGAAAGAAATTAATTTATTTAAATTAATTAATAAAAATTAATCGTAACAACGAAAAAGGAATTTTGAACGAAGAACGTTAGTTCCTTGTCAAACTGTAGGAAAAGCTCTGCCAGTTTTTTTTTGTTTTTTGTCAACAGACGACGCCACACTCCATTCTAGTAGAATACTATGTGGCGGGGCGAAACGAGCCCTTCCAGGTTGCCCATTCCTGGGAAGGGGTCAGCCGGATTGTGGAGGACGGGGATCAACGGGCCGGACCCGGACCCCATGAAGCTCTGCCAGTTATTCCTTGTTCGAAGAGAAAATAAATACTCAGTTCCTGGTTAAAAGAGAAGAGAGTTAATCAGAAGAAGAATTATAATTTTACAAGAGAAGTGAACAAAGTACCAAAACTGTGTTCTCGTTCTTCCTTACAGTTCGTCCCGTAGGAGGAGATCGACGGAGATGATAGAGTCCCTAGATATATAGAGTACCGCATTCAACCGCCATTTTATATCCTCCTGCCGATCGATAATCACGGATAACTTTATGGAAAGTAAACCATAATACTATATATTTTTTCTAATTTATAAATACAACAGTTGCTTACCTAGCAAACGAAGATCGTAATTGGAAAAGTTTTCCTTATAATATTTTGAATCACTTTTTATCTCTAATTTCTTTTACCATGCGGAAAGAAAAGTATCTATGACCTTTTTCTGTTCGATTAGAACAATTTACAGCAATATGACAAGGCATATTCTTAAAAAAAAAGTGCCTATGAACGCAATGACAACTCCCTATCTGACAGGATATAAAATGGTCGATTTGGCGGCATCTGGTGGCGCAAAGGAATGCGGTACTTTATATATCTGTATGGACTCTAACGATAGACGATGTACGACGACGATAATAGCCGATCGACGAAGAGGACTGATGGCGATGGCGGACGATTGACGACGGTCGAAAAAGACAAATACGATAAATATAAAGAGCTGTATGTGGACAAACTGTGTGAACTTTGTCAAATGGATTTGTTGACAATTAGTGTCTAATGTATGGTTATAATTAGAAGGTGACATTTTGAAAAACTCTCTCTCAGATATGTGCGGGAAGTGACAGCTGGGCTCTCTTTCACGAAAAAACTCTCTCTAAGACTATAATAATTAAGGCTTATATATATATATGAACCGTTCACAAGCCAAATCGATTAACTCCACTTTTTGAAATTTTTTAAATTTTAGTATCAAAACACTTGATTGACTCTTGGCTATTTATATTAAAAATAAATTTCCTTAATAGTTAAGCTTAACACCACTAAACGACAAAAATTTTTTTGGCCATCGAATAATAATTAATTAATTTCAGAAACCAATTTGATTAACTCCATATTCTAATGTAAATCGTGGTAATAATGCAATTCAAACATTTATAAATGAGCCGCTCACTTGCCAAATCAATTAACTCCACAAAACAAAAAATAGAGAAAAATGATAAAATAATATACCTTGTTTTTTAAAATTCCCTTTAAATATAAATTCAAATCAAAGGTAAAATGTATTATTACGGATGTAGCTTTTATCTAATGGCATATAAGATGCATAAGATAGTATATCCTTGGAGTAATCGTTACTTTTATTGCAATTTTTGTGTGACTGAGGGAGTTAATCGATTTGGCAAGTGAAAATAAATAATAATAATAATAATAATACCATCGAACTCAATTTTCAAAATATTTAAAAAAATAACTTAATGCAGTATGTATTTCAATTGTTAAATAAAAGTTTTGTTGCTAGATAATGTCAGAGCATTGCGAGAACGAGGCCGAACGCAAACAGTTATCTGCTACCATGGAGATAAGAGATAGATGGAGATGGAATGACGTCACTAAATTTGAAGCCAGCTTTGAATTGACTAAGATGGCCGCCTTTCGATTGTAAAAGCTCGGAAGTTTGATCTTAAAACTGTAATAACAGTCTTTTTCATGATAAAACCCCTTATAATATTAAATGAGACCAAATATTAAGACTTAACCATATAATATACGTAACAAATTTTAATAATAATTGTATAACAGCTTTTCTGAAACATACAATATTTATTTATAACATTAATTGCAATTTGATAACATTTTTAATATATAAATTATTTTACAAACATTATTACTTTCTTTTTTTCTAATTCATCTTTCCAATATAGTTTCAAGAATATTAATATTTTTACTTTTTATTCTGCTTAGATTCTAGATTGTTTTATAAAATTGCAAGTAATGCTTATTCAATTGCAAAATTTTATAAATTTTTCACTGAAATTCGTCAATGTTTTTTAAATAATTTTATTCTCAGAACAAAATTTTTTAAACAAAAGTGAAGAATGAGAATGAATGTAAGCATCTCATTATGTATCTTTAAAAACAACTCTATTGGAAATTATATTAAAACATTAATAAAAATATTTCAAATCATTTTGACAACTACTATTTAGATCTGTATTACATATATTTCACATATAAGCTGGATAAGTTGGAAATTTTGTAAGGAACAGCATTTTGTATCCACAATTGACTTCTACTTTCATCTTTTGGAAATCTAAAATGTAAAAACATATTTGTAGAAATATGGTTTTACTGTTTCTATTACTAAAGAAATATAGATACAATTCTATAATGTAATATCAAAATTAATAAACAAATACTTTATAAGTATAAATTACGGAGTTCTGCTGCTTCTAAGACTATAAGAAATTACAAGCACTTAAAGCAGGACAAATATTTATTATTATTATTATTATTAGTATATGTAATATACTGTATATCTAATAATAAAACAATATATTTGTCCTGCTTTAAGTTAGTAGCAAATATAATTATTATTTATACTAATACTTAATTACTAATTAATGTTTTGATGTATAATTATATAAAGTTTTAATATAGTTAAATTAATCTTATTATTTCATAAAAAATTTATAATTATGTTATAATATATAAATTTAATTTCTATTTATTAATGGAGAGAATATTTTACAGATATCAAATTGCGTTAATAATTGTTTTTGATATCTTTTTGAAACGAAAATACTTGATAAACTTCGATACAAACTCGATAAAATAGACAACATAATCTTATATATATATAAATCTGAAATGCCTGAGAGCGTATGTTCGGTTATAACGTATGTTCGACTGAATGGATTTTTATGAAATAACTTTTGTTTGTAAATTTTTTTGCTTAAATTCCGTGACAGATAGGTATTGATTATTAGAAATTGATTTTATATATTTTGAAATCTATTGATATTCATTTTTGACAATAAATATCAATAGATGGCGCTAAGTGTCAAAGTAAGGGGCAACAGATAACTTACCTGCATTACTATTACTGGATTTTTACATAATTATTTAGCCAATACAATTATTATTGATTATGATACAGGATACTGTTCAGTATCAATTTATGTTCAATCAGTAACTTTATATCATACCTTTTCATTGGATATTTTATTTTAAAGGAAATTTTATGTTGAATTTGCAGGTAAGTTAAGCCTGTTCTATATCCATAATTACGATAGTGATATATTATATATCTAAAATGAAATTTGTTTATATTTTATCACACAAAGAAATTACAACTATTCATCAAACTATTATATGTTTATCCAATATTATGTAATAATAATAAGTAATATTTAAAATCACACAAAAAACTGTAATATATACAAATCTTTTATTTGTTGCAATTTTAAATGAAATTAAGCCATGTTGCATTATTTCAAATATATTTTGAGTCTCTTCCCCTTCGAAATTTTTCGTCGCATTATGCATGATTATTTTCACATGGTTTTTGGATTGGCCAGACCTATTTGTAAATACTAATTGTTTTTCCCATGGCCAATTGTATGTGCCTTTTCAAGAGTCGAAGAAGCAAAAAAGTTTGAAACATAAGAAGATCGAACAAATCAACAGAATTCTAATAGAGAAAGAAGTGAAAAGACACATGTTTCAAATAGAAAACATATCTATACGGGAAAGATTTTCAGAATGAAGAAAATCCTGAAAGTCATCTAAAATGTTATAATTTAAGAGAAAGATAACTTAAGTACTACGTGTAGTAACTACAACATGAACTGCCCGAGCAACGCCGGGCACTGGTAATGCTAGTATTAATTATATTTATATGTTACGAATTTATCTTAAACATACTTAGTTCTGTGTAGTAACTACACCATGAACTGCCCGAGCAACGCCGGGCACGGGTAATGCTAGTATTAATTATATTTATATGTTACGAATTTATCTTAAACATACTTAGTTCTGTGCTGATATCAGTCAATAGACGATAGAGTTACTATCTTGTCTTTTGAATAAAAATAAATTACCAGTATTTGAAAGAAATCACATTACCTGTGAAATGTTAAATTTGCTGTTCTGTTATCACTTCGGTTGTTACAACCAACGGCAGCACAACTTGGCATGTTTTCTGTCTAAAAATGTGTTTTAAAAATCCTTCTATCTACATAACATTAGCACCAACAATGTTTTGGGTATACTAATATGGCGGATAAGCTCCGCCCCGGCTTCAATTTTGTTGGCTAGATTGAATAGACATGCTATCTCCATCTATATCTTACCTCCATGTCTGCTACGCGACCGAAGATGCTCTTTCAATGTCAGAATATGGCCGAAAATGCAACGTGAGTTACTTGGGTAAGTGACGCGAAGTCTGGTATTTAGAGATTGATTCAAAATATTTAATTATAACAATAACAAATATTTATTTAAACAAAAGAATAATAAATAATGAAGCAGTTAACAATATGTATGAAGCGATATATGAGCCGCTCACTTGCCAAATCGATTAACTCCACAAAACAAAACGTAGAGAAAAATGATAAAATAACATACATTGTTATTTAAAATTCCCTTTAATATATAAATTCAAATAAACATAGTAGAATGTATTATTACGGATGTAGCTTTTATCTAACGACATACAAGATGCATAAGATAGTATATCCTTGAAGTAATTGTTATTTTTATTACAATTTTTGTGTGGCTGATGGAGTTAATCGATTTAGCAAGTGAAAATAAAAAATAATAATAATACCATCGAATTTCTTCAAAATATTTTTAAAAATAAGTTAATGCAGTATATATTTCAAATGTTAAATAACAGTAAATAATAATAATAATACCATCGAATTTATTCAAAATATTTTAAAAAATAAGTTAATGCAGTATATATTTCAAATGTTAAATAACAGTTTGGTTGCTAGACAATGTCAGAACATTACGAAAACAAGGCCGAACGCAAAGAGATAATAACTCCCCCGCGATCCTCACAGAAATATTTGATGAATTTATCAATCTCAATTTAAATAAATTAACAAAGAAATATTAAAAGATTTTATATATAATTTTTTAGATTTCACTTTATATATTATTGATACAATATATCTTAAAATAAGTAAATAAATGCGTAATGTTTAATATCGCTTTTTTTTATTAAACCAAAGTGATGCACTTTTTTAAGTTGGGCCTGTACCACAGACTTGTCATGGGCCCGATAATTTCTCTTGGAGGCTCTGGTTTCAACAAATTATCTCTCAGATATCAGTTAAATTGAAGTTTTAAATTTTTAAACATCACTCGCATAATTTATTGAAAATTAATGCTTTACAGTTGGTGAGCTAAGTGAAATAAATGAATACACTCTAATTAAGGATATGATTTTTATATCCAGGCAACTTATAAAAATGGTACAGAGTAATAATTAATTATAAATCAAATAAACTTTCAAAATTAATTATATAGGCTACCTATAAGGTTCAGTTTCCAAGATGTACGGTTATTAGAAATGAATCTTTAATGCAATGGAATCTTCAAATCGCAATTTTTAATAGCTGTCAGAGATGTCAGTCAACCTTTAATCCTCTAACAAGTTTTTCATTAGTAATCTGTAAAATTTTAATAAAAGTTGTCTTAAGATGAATTAAGAATTCATCTTAAGACAACTTTAATTAACTATTCTTAATATAATAGCATAACTGATTTGCACTTTTTAAAACTGGTTGGAAAAGGTGAATTTTTAATTATTTCAATATTTAAAGAAACTGCATATCTGTATCCCAGTAAGCTCCTCTTCTTTTATAAAGTTTATTCAATTTAGAATAATACACTTTGTTGAAAAAAACAACGTAAGTTTGTTATAGATTTATTATAGATATATGAAGTGATCTCAAATTCGTTTGGTTGTTCATTCTACTGTCAGATACGTTGTATAGACATCTTCATAGACTACTTAACG
Source organism: Olivierus martensii (assembly GCA_000484575.1). NCBI lineage: Eukaryota > Metazoa > Arthropoda > Arachnida > Scorpiones > Buthidae > Olivierus > Olivierus martensii. Next base: position 12,248 of record AYEL01078556.1, read on the forward strand.
TGATGAAATAGCAAAACCATTCAAATATATCCGTACTTATGAAGTCGCTCCTTATATTGGCCTCAGATTCGCCGTTCTAATGAGCTCTCGAAATGCCCTGTGCTTTTCTTGGTGATGAAATTTTAATCGTTTGTATATCCAGCTGAAAGGCATTTGTATACTGAGTTTTGCCGCTTTTGCTCTATTTTTTAGAGGTGCGTCTTTTTTTTTTGCAACAAACTCTATTTACCTTATTATATAATATTAAAATACAGTAATTTATAGATTTTTTTATTCCTTTTTGAGGTTATAGATATGGAAGGGGTATCCATATAAGTCTGTTTTGTATTTATTCTTTCACTACCTTCTTGGCCAATCAATATAATGTAGCATGATTGATTAGTGGATCCCAACAGCAATTTTTAAGTTAATCTATTTATAAATTATTCAAAACGTATAATTTTCAGCATTTTGGCTGCAGAAGAAAATGTTAAAAAGAAAGATTTTTCACTATTTTGAATCTCACAAAACCATTATTTAAATAACCAATAAAGCCGTATAAAATTCAAAATTCTCTTAAAGACTATTAACCCCGAATTATTATTTTGAAAATGTTTTTTATTTCTTTGTTGATTTCGATAATATTTCTTTGATCACATTCAATAAACGAAAAAAAAAAAAATGTCAAGTACTCCATTTTTCCATCATCATTTTTATTATCGGATATAGTCGCTAGGAAATGCCAAAAAAAATTCCTTATTTCGAGAAGGGTTATTCAAATAGTGAATCAGAAAAATAGGAAACAGAAATATTAAAAACAAAACGGTAAATTTCTTAGTAATTGACAATGAAGATTCAGTCTACATAACAACGATCACTAAAAGCGCAAATTTAGTCTCCGAAAATTTCAGATTTTGATTCTTCCCAGAAAATGTTTATTTTCTAATTAATCAAAATTATCAGATTTGCACAAATTTGATCAAAAATTTTGACGATCGTCATATCTGCCTCGGAGATAAAGGTTCTGGACATTGCGAATCAGCAATGTATCTTTTTGGTAAATAACAACACAATTAGTTATTCGAAAAACATTTAAAAAGTAACATTACTACTATATAAAGAAAAATTCCCGAATTATTTTAACACTTAACGGTGATAATTTTATGTTGCCTATTAACTGAAAAGAGCAGGTTATCCTCAGAGAAATAGAAAATTTTCATATTCAGTTGTTTGTTACTTATAAAAACGATTTTATTACCGTTTTAATCGTAATTTAAAATTACATTTTATAATACAGTATATAAAGAAATTCAAATGATTTTGTTTTAAATTATCACAGTTTACTTCCTGTTTATGTTTGTACACTTCTTTTTGTTATTTGACTTCAATTTCTGTCTTTTTTGATCAAAAAATGTTGGCTCTTCCCACGCCCCGGGATTCAGTTGGCATTCGGAGCGCCGAGGCTACATAAACATTACATTCATAGTTGCATTTAAATAATATTTCATTTATTTCAGAAATTATAATTATTTTTATTTTAAGATAATAATTATAATTATTACCATCCATGATTATTACCTACTTTGGTCCACCAGGGATCACAGGGTAGGATTCTATTTTGACTGCCTTGCGTTTTCCCGGGTCCGCGCGCATATATTAAACGATAATATTATACGGTCATATAATATTATTATATTTTTATATGGATAATATTATATAGTCATATAATATTTTTATTTTAGATTTAAAATAATAAAAAGTCGCATAAATTTTCTCTTTCATGCTTGCTGATGATAAAGTTAGAATAAACAAGCAATTTTGGAAAGACCTAATCGTTTTCTTTCCGAACGGACTATTTATTTTGGAATGATTAAAGATAAGAGATTGAAATATATATATCATAAAAATCATCTTACAATACAATTAATTTATACATCAAGTTAAGTAAATAACAATCTAAATATATTCCATTCTAAAATCTATAGGATTAATCCAGGTAAAGTAAAGATTATCTCTGCTTAACGGCATCTTTTTTCAATGATAAAAAGTAAAAATCTTAATTAATCCACAGGGTTACACATCGTTTGTCACTTTCCCACCTTTATTAAGAATTAACTCAGAAAGATTGAATGTCCGCCATTTTTAAATGGATGTACCCACAGAGTTGATTAATGTTATTTAAAATTCGACTTTAATGATCTAACCACCTTGTTAAATTTTATTAAAACTAATCAAGCAATTTAAAAGGTGCTAGGGAGAAAGAAATCTTTGAAGTTTCAACATCCGCCATTTTTAAATAGCTCAGATAAAATGTTAATTTATGTGCCATCTCTCATCTTGCTAAATTTCATAGAAATCGAATGGATAGCTTGGGATATACAAAAAAAGTATCTCAGAAGTATGAATGTCCGTTATTTTTAAATTATTGCAGCTAGAAGATTAAATAATGATTATTTCAGATTAATATTCTGTTTAATTAATAAATTTATTAGACAGAATATCACTACCAAATTTCATGAAAATCTACTAATTAATTCAAAAGTTAGTCAGTCTACTAATGGGGTACAGACACCAAATAGCATGGTGATCTTATAAGCTTCCCTTTTCTTTTAGAAAGCAGGCCAATGAGAATGCTTGACTTTAAACACATTCACAAACGCGAGACATTCATTCATTAATATTCACAAAATAACAAAACAGTCCACTTATTGGTCATCAACAGACATCCTACTTGTTTGCATATCAGTAGATGCCAGGTATTTGCAGGCAGATTTGGAATAAGTTCTGTATAGTTCAAGCTAAACAAAATAGTCGTTTCCATCGTCCAGAAATTTCTACATGAATAACGATAAGATGAAACACTAAAGCTAGGTTGACACCAAGGAAACCTACCATATATTCCGGATTAAGCGGGATAGTACTAGATTTCGATAATTTATCTATATTAGCTTCCATATTTCTTTATTTTATCCATTTTTTCCATATCAAATTTATATAAAAGTTAAACGAATATATTTTTCTTCAGCATTATTTAAAAAAATTCGCCTCTGATGGTGACATTGTTGCTATGTACTTTAAACCGTAATTTTTTGATCACTGAACTGAAATAAATTAATAAGAGTTATATTAAAACATAAAATACCGCAACTTTAGCCATATTTATTACTAACAAAGATCGATGCATCTGATTCGATCCGTGTAATTAGTATTTTTTATAAATATTTAAAATACAGGTAGGCCTCGATTAGTGCGAGTTCGAATAATGCGATATTCGATTAGTGCGACTTATAAAACTGATACCGTTTTTCACTTAGTGCGAGCAAATATTCGATTAATGCGATTTGTAAGCACAGACCAGTCTTACTAACAAATGTCCGTCCCCTTTTATGATGTCAATTAACAAATTAATGTTAATTTTCGGTTAGTAAAACCGGACGAGGAGCAGTCCAAGAACAGTCACTTGGCTTTGAAGGGGTGAAACACCAGAAAGATGGGCTTTTTTGCCGTTAGCTATTTAACATTACTATTATTCAGCTTTGTTATGGTAAAGATTTTTGATTGATAAAAATTGATTTTTATTTTGGTTTCGATTTGGCGGTTGGTTTGATATTGGTATGAGACGCAATTCCTAGTAAGTTATTATTTTAATGATGAACAATAATGTAAAATATGAAAATAAATATTTCTTAAACAGTTAGTGTTGTGATTATTCATCGTGAGGTTGGCTAATGGCCGGAATCTCACAAAGCAAGAACCAATTACCATATTTTACATATTGTTAATACTTCGAATAGTGCGAGAAATTCGCGGGACCCATTATTCGCACTAATCGAGACCTACCTGTATAAACAAAAATACCTATTGTTATACAGTACTGTATAATATATTAATAATAGTAAGAGGAAAGTGAAAAATTATGAATATTATATAATTTTCATTTTTCCATTTAAATAAATAAGGAAATAGTTATCACTTTCTTAGAAAAATATCAACTTCATGCTTTTACTGATAGGTCTCAAATATAGACTTTTTACTACTGGTGTTATTGTAAAAACGAATCGGAAATTTAAAGAAAACCTTTGCTACGAAGACGATAAAATCTTGCATTGTTCTGTGTATAGGCTATAGCTCTAGACCCCTATAGTGGTAAACAACTTAGATGGTGCAAAAGCCAGTAAAATTTTCCAAACTACTGTAAATGCTTATCTCTTTCATTCTGTATTTTAAGACTTCGACCACTTTAAATCTATTAATATCCGCTATCTTTCGATTAATACTTATTATTTATTACTGTATTTTATAGGTTTTCACGTTAAAATATGCATAAAAAACACAAAAATTTTGGATTAGTTTTATAAACTAAAGTAGAAAAATGTATTACTTATTATTTTTTTAACCTTTTTTTGGTTTCTTGTTTATTTTTATGGAAAATACGTCGAAAAAAAGAAGATATCCACAAATCTGTTATCATTTCTGCATCCACGAGTCTATATATAGACTTAATCTCGAGAGAGACGATGTGTGGTATATCTAATAATGATCTATTCACTTCTGATTAAAAACGTCAGTATTTTTTATAAAGAAATCATTTCGCAAAAATTTAAAATGACAGAAAAAAATCTTAAAAATAGAACTAATTTTTAGCCATTAAATTAAAATCCAATTTTATATAACTGGCAATAATTTTATGCTTCAATATATTAAAATTAATAACTATATTCGAAATTCTATCTGATAATTACGAAAGTTAAATAACCGCGAGAATTTAAATTGAAGTTGCAAGAAAAAATTTTTTGAACACCACGCAATTTTTTATAATAATATTTTTTCTTCTGGAAAAAAATTCGTTAAGAAGCATCGAAAACAAACAAGGTAGAATGGACATGCGCAGTACGACCGAATTCAATCTCTGTTGCATCTGACCAGTTAGTCGTCTGCGCGAGTGATAGGAGTGATCAAGACTGGCAAGATTCGATCGAAGGATAACAGATATTGGCTAATAATTATGCGAATGTCCGTTTGGAATTCTATTATTGATTTCTGAATACAGATTAGGAGAAGTAGATCGCCTTGAAGGTGACACTGTACAGTGAGTGAATTTACTGTGATCCTATTTTTACTCTTCTTTACTAACTAGGAGCAATGGTTGTTACCGAAAATTGTTTTTTTTTAATTAGTAAATTTTTTACCTAAATAAATATCGATTAGTAAATATAAATTTTAAGAAAGATTTATTTACATTAAATCTATATTAGTTTCTTATACAGAAATGATAAATATGTAGGAAGAACGTTTACTGTTAATGGATACATAGAAAGTATTTAGGCCTATATTGAATGATAAGCCCTACTTAGAAAAATTTTTGAGAGCAGATTGATAAATAGAATTATAAAAAAATTGAGATGTGCCTTTGAAAAATAATGTTACTAGGAAGTGCTGAGAATTTTTCAATTGATAATGTTTACAGTTTTAAGGAAATAAAAAATTTTTGAGAGCAGATTGATAAATAGAATTATAAAAAATTGAGATGTGCCTTTGAAAAGTAATGTTACTAGGAAGTGCTGAGAATTTTTCAATTGATAATGTTTACAGTTTTAAGGAAAACAATTGCAACATTGGTGACTGATATTATTATTATTGCTATTTGCTGCAATAAAGTACGAAAACAAAAATTAATTATGAATCAAATTTAAATTAAAGGCGAAGATGAATATTTGACAGCGTGTATAAACATTAAGTTACGTTCGTTTTGTTATCGATCGTTTTAATATTTAATAAACCCGCCTATGTCTATTTTGATTTGGGAATTGGCAATGGCGTACGTGTTCGGCTAACAGGTGACAAAATGTAACGAGAGCTAAAGATAGACTAGCCCCAGAATAACCGCTTTCCTAATCCGATTTTAGCAACTCCGGCCTTAACAAACTCTTCTCTCGATTAGATTATATACCTTTAACTCAAAGAAATGTGTCTTCTGTTAATTTACGATTTAATAAGATCGTTGATCTATATAGTAAATTTTATAAAATAACTTTCGCTTTAATGTCTTTCTTTTCATCCTCCAATAAGCGTAACTTTTTCTTTTATAAAGTCGTTTCACGCTGGCTGCATCAATCTTGTAGCGAGTTATATAGACTTCTGAGAGACGTCCAATTTTTAACCTCTCCCTAGAATCGATTGTTAGTTCTTTTTTTAAGGCACGTTAACGCTTCGAAATTGGAAATAATTTGATAAGTCAAAATCTAATAAGGTTCTTCGTGTTTTTTTTTTCCTGTACAGTTATGGAGTTTGCGCTTTTGCTTCTATACTTTAGTTGAACTCTGTGACGTTCATTTCTGTTTGTTTAATGCAACGAGTGACGTCTTCCCAAAATAACGAAACCATGTGCTAACGAGGTGTTATTCTGGCTACATTTCTAAAATTAAGAGACTTCGTCTCCACTTTAAAATTTTCTTTATTTTAACTAGAAAATGCTATTCTTTCTTTCATTATACAATACCTTATTGTCTGATTTGGTTTTATGTTTTCATTCTAGTTCGGTTAAAACGGTTATATTTCATTGTCTTTCACTATCTGTTCCAAAATTTGTGAAAATGATACCTATTAAATTCATTCTGTTTGTCGACGTTTTCATTTAAACGTCGACAAACTGAACGAATATTTTTCTTATTATTGGTTCTGTTCTGTATATTTTTTATGAATAAATTCGTTCTGTCAACTTAGAAGGTATATTTTTTTTAGTTTTTTACCGTTTGTAGATAGCGATTTTGTTGCTTCTTTAAATAATTACTTTTAAATATTATTTATGAAAATTTCCTAGTAAAATTTAATTTGAAATATACAGTATTTATCCAAAGAGGTGATAGCACTTTTTACATAAAGAATATAATAGTAATTGTACTGGATACAATAAAAATAAGTTTAAATTATTAAATCAGAAATTAAGAGATCACAAAAATTAGTAGCACTTTTTACGTAAAGATTATAATAGTAATTGTATTGGATACAATAAAAATAAGTTTAAATTATTAAATCAGAAATTAAGAGATCACAAAAATTCACTCTATAGAAATGAAAAACAGTGATAAAATTTTATAAAATATTCATTGTTGTTGAGATTAACTTGAATTTTCTATTTAATTATCAAAAAGTGTAATTCATTATATAGCAAATGATCGGATATCGAGTCGTTTAAACAAATTTTATGCAACATTGTTAAGAGGAAAAATAAGCCGGCCTGTTAAGGCGTGATAAGGTTTTCATATGATAAAAATGATAATCCTATGACACAATAAACTTAAATTTGTACCATTAAAATGACATTTTTAATAGAAAGTAAGCAAAACTAGAAAAAAAAATCATTCAATATATTGCAAAAGTAATATAAGAATAATAAAGTACCTATAGAATTATCTGAGACAAGAATCATTTGTCAAATGGTATCAGGAAACACTATATAAAAAATAAAAGATCTAAAAATTTATTATATTCTAAAATCCATATTTTGTGAATTGAAAAAATATGTATTGTCTACGTTTATTAATTTATTATTGGGAGATTTTGAGCTGTAAATATCTTTAAATGACGTAATTAATTAAATAATAATAAACATTTTTAAAAATTATTAGTTTAACGTTTTGATAAATTTAATAGTGAGAGTATTTTTAATTTTTAATAGCTAAGCTGTTCAGGAATTTCAAAAAAAATGAAAAACTACTGTGATTTTATAAATGATCGTTTTTAGTTAACTAATTAAAAAGTATGTACAGCCAGTCCTCGCAGTTACGTCGCATTACGTTCCTAGATTTCGCGACGTAAAGCGAAACGACGTAAGTCGAACACCATTTTTCCATAGAAACAATGTTTTATTTAACACTACCGTTCCTTACACATGTGCGGAGCATGTACAATATACGGTAAAACATTAGTTTTTCTTAAAAAAAGAGTCTATAGATGTTTGCTTTGCTGCATTTTTCTTTATACAGTATATGATATGACGTCATACTATGACGCGTATTTTCAGATCGCTCAAATTCGCTTTCTACTATGATAAACCTATTAACTTCATTTTTTCACTGTTTAAAAGGAAATTCTTATTGGCTAATTTTTGTATGACGTAGAGTATGTACAAAACATTATTTTTCCGAGGAATTGTGTGGTAATAAAATATTTGAATGTAGCAGATATAAATTTATATTGTGTATACAGCAAGTGTTAATAACACAGAAATATTGTCCATGCTCTCGTGACGTAAGTTCGAGACCAGCGCCGTAATTACGAAAATTGGTGTTAATTAGTGAAAGACGTAACTGCGAAACGACGTAACTTGAAGCGACGTAAGTCGAGCATTCGCTGTATTTCTGTTTCTAATGGTATTAATAAACTATATTTCAGTTTTCCATTAGGAAATATTAAATTGTACGAATTCATAATTTCATAAGAATATTTCATTTTGTAAGTACTGTATATTTAAAATTTACTTATGAATTCTTCGTTATTGAGAGAACTGTTTAATTCTAAAAGGTGCGGGTATAGATGAAGATTTTTCTGCTTAGACTCAAAATTATCATGAAGATGATTATGATTATCATGAAGATGAAATTATCATTATATGGATAATGTATGTTAAGGGACCAAATGTACAACAGTCAGACAGACAGCTTTTTAAAATATTACACAATAGTCTACACATAATTGTAGGGGAAAAAATTATACATCTCTACATTACGTTAAAACGATTAAAATAAAATTAGAATTAAAGTTAATTCTAATTTTATCTAGTTATAAATTAAAATACAGTAAGTTAAGGGACCAAATGTACAACAGACAACAGACAGCTTTTTAAAATATTATACAATAGTCTACACATAATTGTAGGGGAAAAAAATTATACATCTCTACATTACGTTAAAACGATTAAATAAAATTAGAATTAAAGTTAATTCTAATTTTATCTAGTTATAAATTAAAATACAGTACTGTAATTGAAAATTGATCGCTTTGTTTACGTATGCTTAAATCTATTTTTTTTTTTTTAAAGTTCTGTTTAGATAAAATTGTTATACTACATCATTTAAAATCTCTTTAATCAAAATTATTTTTTTACTTTTTTAACTAATAAAAATATGAATAACAAAAATCTTAATTTTTGCCAAAAATAAACTATTGTAGGTGAACTAGATTTTAATTGATTCAATTTAATCTTCAGATCTAGCAGATATCGATCCAACGTTGGCGTTTTCGTTTTTTCACAAAAATCAAAATGTAGATTGCTGCCAAAATTTATTATAGGAGGAAGATTTATGATTTAAAACAAATATTCAAAAATTTTAAATAAAATTTTAGTTTATAGTCTTAGCAATATAAAATTTATTATATTATACATTAATTGAATGGCGATGAAACAGTTACAGGCAGATTGATTGATTTTTTAAAATATGGATTAATTGTTTATCATTATCAAATTTTTATATAAATTATTATTTTAATTTAATAAATAAATCAGCACGTAAGGAAAGGGAGTAAAATTATACATAATGTTCGGCTGATGTGTTGTTGAACGGTTGACGTAATTTGATTTAGTGTCGCGAATATAAATACAGTAAATGAAAGGAAATGTGTCAACGTTGGTGCAGTAATCATTTTGGTTCAAAACATGTTGATATTTTCATTAAAGAAAACTCTGTACTAAAAGATTAATGTAACTTTTAAATATGAATTGGTAAAAAGAAAAACGAACGAGTAGATACAAAGAAAAGTGGTACAAAATACAAAATAGGAAACAACAAAATAACTTAAAAAAATAAAAGAAGGAAAATTTCACAGAGCTTTTCGTATTTTTTTTTTTAAACTAAAATTTGCAAAATTTAGATTTATATAATTTGTTTGATATATCAAATGCGCTCCAATTTTAGGAATCGGTGCAGAAATTCACTTATTGTGACGGAATTTCCTAAGATTTTTATATCTGAAACTTGGACTTTTTCCAGTATCGGTAAAGAAAGAGGGTTAGAAGAAAAAGCAGATGAACTGAAATTGTGGCATTCGCCCTTTACAACAGTTTGACTACAAGTTGCGCAACAAACATTTTATTTTGTTGCCGGTAAAAAGAAAAATTTTTATTTATTACATTTGTTTAGAAATTAAATTTCAAAAGTTTTTAAAGATAAATAAATGGATTCATTCCATACATGGCTTCACTAATTATTTTATATTAAAAAAATTATGATTACTTGAAGTTAAACGTACTTTATTTATATATCTGTCCATATTTTCAGCATATGTCATTTGTTAACTTTTTTAAAGTTAAAAAATACTTCTACTTCATAAAGTCGAGTCTTGTTTAATTTTATTAAAAGAGGAAGAACGAAACAGCTGTAAGAACAAAAATATACTAATTAATTTAAAAGTGCAAGATATTTTATTAGATGTGGCATTCTACTTGAAATATAATGAATAACTTACGATGAGTATTTTCATAAGCAGAAGTTTATTGCCGTGCGAAGAGAAGCATGGGGAAGAAAGCTCTAGAGATCAAAACAATAAAATTATTCAAATTTTTCTTTTATATTTTTAATAGCAGTAAAAATAGATTATAAAGACTCGATGTAAAAACTCATAAAAAATTCTTTAAAGTTTAAGAAATAATTATTCTATATAAATATTTAAAGATTATTTACATATTAAAAAATATCGAGTCTATAGTCGAAAAATTGTCCATCATTATTCAATTATTTTACCCGAATTTAGTTTTAATATGGAATTTTTTTTCTTAGATTTAAATTATTAAATCGTACAAAATACCTCAAACATTTAAAAATTAAATTTATCAATTACTAGAATAAATTCTTAATGAGCCGCATTACAAATTAATATGATGTATTGCCTGTGCATTCCTTTCAAGAAAATCATTAAAATGCTATTAAAATTTTAAATTTCGAAGTTTCTCAATAAAATTATCGATTTATTCGAACGTAAGTTGCGTAATCATTTTTGCAATAATTATACATCTATTGGAACATATCTAGAATAAAAGATCTTTTTCCGAAAATAATAGATTTTTCAATGTCATTTCATAAAAGAAATTAAAGTTTCAACACGAATAAAGTAGTAATGTTTTCTGTTATTTGAATGTGATGTTTTTATCAGCTAGCATAGCCATTTTCTTTTCTTTTTGTAAATATAATCTAGAAAAGAATTCATTTTTGTGGAAAATTAGATATATCTCTTTAGACAAATCTAATTGAATTCGAAAATCTGATGCATAAAAAATATTAAGAAAATTATATTTTTTAAAAAATAAAACAGGATTAGTTTTTTGTGAATTAAATACATTTCGTTAAAGAGATCCATAATTAGTATCTCTTAACGGCTATATAAAGTTTGATACTATCTTCATAAAAACCAATTTCAGGATATTTTCTTTACTATTTATTCGTGATACCACGAATGATATCTCTCGTTAGATATTCGTACTGAAATTTAGGGGGGAAAACATATATAGTATTCTTATCATACATAATTCATATAATAAAACATAGTAGTTACATATCCGAAAATTGGTTTACATGAAAATAACAAATTTTATATCAGTGTTGTTTATAGCAAAGTTAAGTTAAAAATTTCAGAAAATTCATCTCGAGTAATTATAACAACACTGAAAAAATACTATAATCGGAAGGAGAAAAATTCATGATGTTTACATTGATAAAATACAGTACAATATATTAAAATAATATATTGAATAAGGGAGAGAGAAAATTGTTTTCGTGTTTTTATCATAAGAATATACTCTATCAATAAAGAAATCCAAACATTTCATTTTCTCTTTGTCGACGGAGAGAAAAAACACTTTTCAATATCGACAGCGCGAGAGAGAAAATTGTTTTCGTGTTTTTATCATAAGAATATACTCTGTCAATAAAGAAAACCAAACATTTCATTTTCTCTTTGTCGACGGAGAGAAAAAACACTTTTCAATATCGACAGCATTTGAATAAGTTATTAAATGCCTCTTGAATGTAAATAATTAATTGATATCAAGTCTTCTCAACTCGTCAATCGATAAATATGAAAGTATAGAAGTAAAAGAATGAGTTGGAAGTATTTTTGTACCGCTAGCAACCAAATATCTGTGTGTTGTGACATGTATTGATTGCATTCTATATATAGTAATTCTTTACTGTGTTTCCTCTTGTCACTTCCCATCAGGTAACTGTCCAGCATCAAAACAAATTCTACAAATATTGCAATATTTCTCTTCCAGGATTTTAGCTTTCTATTTTTAGTTATTTTAAATGGCAAATTTCTTAGATAAATTCGAAGTACTTCCATGTATAGTGATCGAGTTAGTTATATTTAGGAAACCGTTCCCAGGTGGTCCAAATGTCAGTAGGGGATGAAGGATGGATGGCATTCTTACAAACATCAAAGTTGCATGTAATGCATCTCCTTGATTGAAATATTTTTCTGCTTTTGAAGTTGAAGTTAAATTATTCTGATTATTGAAAAGTGAATAATTTACGAGTTGCGTGCTCTGTTTGTTTTACGTCTTTTAAACACGCGATGGCTCTCTAAGAACGGATTTAGAAAAGATTACAATAATCCTGTTTGGATGATAATCAGCATAAAATAATCTTCAGGTAAGAGATTCTCCAAACATCCGGCTGCTTAGCCTAATTATAGGTGTTCAGCTGGCTAGATTTACCATGAAATGTACGAGTTTAGCTTACGTAAGCAACCGGATTTATCTTAACCATACAGCAGTTTCTGGAAATATTAATTAGACTTTACGTTAAAACATTAGTGCTGTTTTGTATATTTTATCAAAACGCACTTCCTAAATCACTTTTTTATAATTAAGCAATGATAAATCGCTAATTTTCTAAAATGTTAATTTTTTTGCAAATTTTAATCTTAGCAATTTTCGTTTTTTTTTTCTAGGTTTTGGGAGGTGGTTGACGAGTCATGACTTCAAATAAACAAAGCTGCATTCATACGATTCGTGATTTGCAATTCGAAGTGGTAGATTTGGATGAGACTTACGACATCGTTAGAGCGATAGGTGAAGGTGATTATGGTAAAGTAATCTTAGCTCGTCATCGTCCTACAAGAACCGAAGTTGCTCTAAAAGGAGTTCCAAAATCAACAACAGCTTTCAGAGATTTCCTGACAGAATTCCATTACAGTTATTTTCTTTCCCCGCATCATAATATTTTAGACACTTACGACGTGTCATTCGAAACTAATGATTACTACTACTTCGCTCAAGAAGTTGCACCACATGGGGATTTATTGCAGGCTATCGAAGAGAACGGAGGAATGGAGGAGAACGACCTAAAAGTCGTGGTGAAACAAATATGCTCCGCTTTGGAATTCATGCATAGTAAAGAATTAGTGCATCGAGACATGAGAGCTGAGAACGTTCTAGTTTTTAAACCAGATTTTACTCGCGTTAAACTTACAGATTTCGGTCTTACAAGACGATCCGGAACTCTAGTGAGAAAACGTACAAGATCTCTTCCCACTTGCCCTCCAGAAATTTGGGAAGCCGTCCATCTCGAAGGGTATCATGTAGAAGTCGGATCTGATGTATGGCAGATGGCAATGATGATATTCATCGCTCTCTCCTGCAAATTTCCTTGGGATAAGGCCGACATAACCGATAATCGTTTCACCGAATTCATCCAATGGCAGAAACGCAAATCTACAAGAATACCTAAAGACTTTAAGAAATTCAGTCAGAGGCTATTAAGGATGTTCAGAAGAATGATGGATCCCAAACCATCAAAGCGTTATCCCATTACCGAAGTCAACAAGTATTTAAACGACAGGTGGTTGATATTACGTATTCAGAGAAAACCCCAGAAGATGGAGTATCCATCTTTGGATGCACCCAAGGAACCGGAAGAAAATCAGGATATGAAAGTGAAAGATGTCAAGGAACATCGAGTACAGGAGTGGATCTTGAGTTCGAATTCATAAAATTTTGAATTTTATCGTCAACTGCACTGGAATTTGTAAAACAAACTGTCTCGACGCACATACTCTTAAAAAGTAATTTTGAAAAAGACATTTATTATTTTTGTTTCAGATAAAATCGAGCTTCTTTAAATTTTGTTTCAAAATTCATGAATATATTCTGTTATTTTGAAAACGTTTATTAGTAACGACAACATTGTAAATTGGATTCGGGTTTATACACAGCATGATTCATGTTTTTTTTTTTTTTTAGTGTGAAAAGCTGAAGTGTTTAATTCATTTTAAAAGCTACAACACATATCCGTTTGAGTTTTTAATTAATGAAATTGTTGTAGTCGTGGATATTTGATTTATGTAAATGTATGTTTATTTTAGAGCTTGTATGACAATCATTGCTCGTTATATCGGTGTAAAGCACCAAACCGTCTTAAATAAAATTGAGTGTATATACAGTAAATGTTGAACCGTAAACATTTATTTTTTCTACACTCAATCGATATTAGAATGAAACTTTTAACGTAATCGATTCATTCACTTAACAATATCAATTCTAATCGAATGTAGCGATTTTTCTAGATACATATCTACAAGCAAATTCCGATTAGTAATGTTATTTATACTTATTAGTTAGTTTTGGTGGCAACTGGAACAGAAATGATAAATCGACTTCTATTTTAAAATTGTTTATTGAGTGATACATTAAGTGAAACAAAGCGCTTTAAGTTTCGATTATAAACTATAGCAGATGCATACATTTTATCGACATTACATCAATAATTTCGGTTTAAATTTGTCAATCTTTGAACAAAAAACTCCACACTATTGTTCTAGTAACGAAGAACAGTATTTGATGACAAAGATAATTTGCGATGATGTAACACGCTACAGTTCACATATCGATTTTAAGAAAGGACTGCTCATTTAATTATAAGACATAATTCGTTGTTTAAATGCATTTAAATAACATCAGTCAATCATACGTTTAATAAGTATCGAAAAATTAAATCAACTTTTTTTTTTATTCGTAATTGAAAAATAATGATTCCTTCAGAGTTTTTCTTATTCCGATTAAATGAGAAATTTTTTTAGAATAATGATGGCAAAATAAATGAAAAGTAAAATATATTCAGAACATGAGTTTGGTCACTAAATAAAAATCGGGCTTTTATGTATAGACTGGTAGGTAGGATATAAAAGGATGTTTATACAGTATTCGAATGTCGGCATTTGTCAGATCACGTCCAATTTTGTGAACGAAATACATAAGTACTTCAAGAAAAATTATAAAACGGATTTCCAAACATTCTGAAGTCGTGATCCCTTAATGCAAACTTTTATACTTATCGACCCTCAATCATTTAATAAAATTAAAAAAAAAAAAAAATAACAACAATATATACTAAGGATGGTATTAATTTAATCGTAATGAAAAGGATATATTTCTTAATTTATATCGAAAAATGTAAGAATCATTTAATGAAATTATAAATGGGGCTGTGATTTGATTTATATACTATATATATAATTTGAAACTAAAATATTTCAACTATAACTTATTTTAATTAAAAAATTTATTTTTGAAGCTTCTTTTTTTATTTTTCAGTTTTTCTGAACTCTTAATTTTTTTTTTAATTTAATTCCATATTTTTCTGGACCCCATAAAAATAAAATAAATTAATATATTCTCAATATATACCATAATATGATAATATAACAGAAACCAATGCAATAGTAAAATTCTGGGGAAATATACTATTAATATGTATATTACTAAAACAATAAATAAATTAAAAATAACGATTTTTTTTTGTTTTTCAAAAATGAGAGTTTCCGCAACGTAAGCTATAAGATATTTTATATTTTAGTAGTAAAGTTTCACTATTTCTGAAAGTAACTTGAAATATATGAATATGAGTAAAAACATTTAATCGACTCCCTTAGATTCTATTATCGACTACTTTGGGGGGGTCCCTACTACAAGGTATTCGGAAAATGCAATACAGCACAGCGAAAAAATATCGTATAGTTATCCTTAAATATATAAATAAGTATAATTTACCATACTTTTCCAGGAGGCGAGTGCAGGGGGAGTTCGATAAACTTGTGATAGAGGCAACATTTTTTATTGAATAATGCTTATCATTATATTATCAACTAAAAAAATAACTTATCATAAAATGAACTTAAATATTATTTATTGTGAGTCAGACACAACTAGTTGTATGAAAAATATTTTTTATATATAAAGTTTCAATATTGGTTATATAGACCTTAGTGTAGCAGAAACCAATGCAATGGTAAAATTCTGGGAAAATATAATGGATCAGTAAATAAATT
The DNA here is from genome assembly GCA_000484575.1 of Olivierus martensii. NCBI lineage: Eukaryota > Metazoa > Arthropoda > Arachnida > Scorpiones > Buthidae > Olivierus > Olivierus martensii. The sequence goes on from AYEL01078556.1 coordinate 28,544, forward strand.
AAAAAATAATGATGTTGGATTTTTCCAAAAATCGCTATTTAGATCTACTGTATTCAGTATTCAATAGTTACATATAATAGACTTACTGAATACTGTTTTTACTTTCAATTTTTTTGGTCTTAAATTCCGATTAAGTATTGAAAAATATTCCAATTTTAGCAAGAAACTTCTCTTATAACTAACAATCACGAAAGTAATTCATTATAAACGAGACGGACTGACACTAGTTGACCCCTGGGTGCCTGCCAAATAAATTATTTTATGAAGCTGATTTTATTAAAGTACAGAATTTCGGGACCCCTAATGAGTTGGGGTTCGAGAACAATTGATCCCAGTTCCATTCTGGTTACGTATTTCCTTCTAATTAATAAAATTATTTTCTTTATTCGTAAATTTATTGATAATCATTTGCCATAATTAATACGTAAAGCATTAGTATTAAACTGTAATATTTCAGATAATTAGTTTAATAGCTTTAATGAATGCAATTTAAACGTCTTCAAATTTAAGACATTTAAATTGTTCCATGAATAAATTAACTAAGATGTTAATTTTGAGCCGATGATTTACATTTGAATGCATAGAAAAAAGAATTCAGAATAATGTTACTAACGACAACGATTAATGATTCCATGAATTAAAACGTTCGTCATCAAATCAGTTCTCACAACTATCCATATTCAAATTCAGTTTTTCTGATATTTTCTCCGATTAGTAATAATAAATACTGTACATCTTAAGATTTTTTATTTAGTAGCTTTAATTATTCAAATCTTCTTTTTCAAAATAAGTATCGATGAAGATAAGAATTTAAGGATACTAAGTTTATTAAATGAAATTTTGTTTCAGCCAATAACAAGTGCAGAAATTAACGCTCAAGTATTACGAATTATCTTAACCTTAGCCCCGAGTATTGTAGAGATCTTATACAGTCACGGTATAAATACGTTCTTGCCAATATACCAGTAAATATTCTTGTTTATATGAAGGCACCAATAAATACTCAATTACGCTGAATTATGTTTAAAATAGCGATGATACGCTTCCGTACGATCATTCTGGTTCTTAAAATATTTAAATACTTCCGTACCGGATGTTAAATAGTGTATTATCTATGTAAGCGATAAAATTAAATTCTATTATAACCCGTAATACTGTATTCCATTCGCGAATCGCAACTAACAGTAAGCTGCATGTCACTGTTTGTATACGAATTGTTGGCAACGTAGCTGCGATGCGTATCCTTTAAGAAAATCACCAGGTTATCATTAATTTCGAACTATGTCGTTACTGCTTCTAAATAGTTTATTTAAACTTTAGTTTCATTGCTAGTGCGTTTAATTCTTGTGTAGAATAGAAAGCGTGACAAGTGAATAGTATAAATTAATAATAATGCAATAATATATTTATTATATATATTATTATTATTATTATATACGTTGTCAAATACTTTGAATATCAGTCCTGGTTTAAAGTATTGTTAAGAAGCGTAAAAAATATAAAAGACTAACTAATAAGAGCTATTACACTATTAGAATCGTGCCAACGAGTCGATGTAGAAATTTACATAGACTGGTTATGCTACTAATTTGGCATGGCGTTAGCGTGTATTTATTTTGTGGCGTAACCAAATACTCTTCCGTCACATCGAATGTAACGTCTATGTAAACGCCTATTGCAATTTTGTGGCAATATTCTGTGACTTGGTGTAAAACGGTTCTTAAATTGGTGTCTTGCATTTCAATTTTATTTTCGTCTTATAGTAGAATACTTTGAATATCAGTCCTGGTTTAAAGTATTGTTAAGAAGCGTAAAAAATATAAAAGACTAACTAATAAGAGCTATTACACTATTAGAATCGTGCCAACGAGTCGATGTAGAAATTTACATAGACTGGTTAGGTTTAAAGTATTGTTAAAAAGCGTAAAAAATATAAAAGACTAACTAATAACAGCTATTACACTATTAGAATCGTGCCAACGAGTCGATGTAGAAATTTACATAGACTGGTTATGCTACTAATTTGGCATGGCGTTAGCGTGTATTTATTTTGTGGCGTAACCAAATACTCTTCCGTCACATCGAATGTAACGTCTATGTAAACGCCTATTGCAATTTTGTGGCAATATTCTGTAAAACGGTTCTTAAATTGGTGTCTTGCATTTCAATTTTATTTTCGTCTTATAGTAGAACTATTTAGGCAAATTCTTCGCCATATCCACAATAATATAAGTTATTTATTTCAAAGTGTGAGGAACTAAGTAATTAATGATACAGTTGCAAGAATAAATTCCAAATCTGATTTTTCAACATAACAGAACCTATTATATCATACCTCAGTGAATGTCTTCCGATTAAAATGACTAGTCATATAGCCTTTGCAATGTACTCTATGATCTTCACTATTTTATAACAGTGATCACATATTTACGCGACTCTTTGTTATGTAAGAAGTGGGAGCATTTATTATACCATCATAATGCTAAAATAAATGCAGTTTCATACGCTAAATATATGTAAATACATATTTAGAATAAAGACAATACTTAACAGAAATTTATTAAAAGTAATTTCGCGATTAAATCTGAAATATGGTTTTGTTCATTATAAATATAAATTATATTTTTTAAAATTCATATACTTCTCTTAAACAATTGATAAATTAATATTCTCTTAAATGTGTAAATGCTTTTTTATGTGCTAAACTTTGAAACAGTTTACTGTTTCATTTTGATAATTACCATATCAAAAGTATTAATGGGATTAACTAAATTACACGAAAATTAACTAGTCTAGCATATTTAGAAAAATGCTGCATGAAGAAATGCTCTTTTTTTAAAAAAAATTGACGAATTTGAATATTGTCTTTGCAAATATGTGAAATATTTTAGATTATAAGATAGTCTGCTTAAAATTAAAATCACGATTATCTTGGTTAATTCTGCCTGACTACCTATATATCCATATAAGTTAAAACACAAGCGATTGATTTTCATGTAATTTGATGATATAAATATATACTTACATTAAATTTCATCTGTTTCGTTTAACATTAATCATTTTAACAGTCATCTTAAACTAGGGCTGTCCAACTCGCGGCCCAGCACTGTAATGAATGCGTCCAACATAAAATCGTAAACGTCCTTAAAACATTGAGATTTTTCTGTAATAATTTTTTTAAAATTTAATAATATCTCTTTATTAGAATTATGTAAAAAATTATCTATCTAGAATCAAATATCCATCGCTTCACAATCATGCATTATTCATGACATCAGTTTTTGGAAGCATTTATACTACATATGCGAGCAGCTATTTTCATGAATGAAATTCACGAAAAGTAGATTTAGCAGCACAATATCAGATGAACACCTTGAGAACACCTTAAGAATAGCAGTTTGCTTTCATTCAACCAATCATAGATGGATTAGTTTCCAGAAATAACATCAAATATCCCACTACTTAAGGAAAAAACATTTGTTCCAGTTTTGTACTAAATATATATATATATATATATAGGAGCATGCATTTATAAAAAATATGTTTCTTACCACCAAATAAGACTAAATTCATTAATAAAAACAGATGTCTCAGAGTCTAATTTTTGATGCTCACTATTATGCTACAACATTTTTGCTTATTTGCCATGGTGGATATCATATATTGTACATTATTTACTAACCTTTTGTTTAACAACCCTCGTTAGAATTAGTTTATTTTATGTGCGACCTGAGACAATTTTTTTCTTCAAATGTCCAACCTTTTAGCTTTCCAAGGAAACCAAAAGGTTGGACACCCTTGCCTTAAACCCTTAAATTAATTTTTAAGGGTATATTTTGTTTTTTGTTTAACAACCCTCGTTAGAATTAGTTTATTTTATGTGCGGCCCGAGACAATTTTTTTCTTCAAATGTCCGACCTTTTAGCTTTCCAAGGAAGCCAAAAGGTTGGACACCCTTGCCTTAAACCCTTAAATTAATTTTTAAGGGTATATTTTGATTCTTTAAAGATCTTAACACGAAAATCATCTCAATAGTAGTGATTCTATTTCTTTTATACAAATATTATGTGATCTAATGCTTATTCACTTTAATTCATTTTAAAATCCACTTTTCAGAAGAATAATTCTTCTGAAAAGTGGATAATATTAAAGAAAAAATAATTTCTTCTTTAATATTATCCACAAATTTGCGTATTGTATTTCATGTTTTTATGCTTTACATATACAGAAGTAGGGTTACATATAAATCATTAATTAAAGCTTTTTCTTAAGATGTTACTCTAACTTTAATTTATTTTTCTGAATTAGAATTAATTCAGAATATCAAATTAACCATTCAAATAAATCTAATATTTATAGTTTAAAATATTTTTATAAGTTAAAAAAATTTAAATAAAACTGTTTTTTGCATTTCTAAAAAATATATGTTTCTTGCCAACAAATAAGACTAAATTCATTAATAAAAACAGATGTCTCAGAGTCTAATTTTTGATGCTCTTTTCTGTCCTGAATTTATGCACTTCGCCGTCAAGATAGTTTTCCTGTAAAATAAGATAAATCTGCAGGAAAGTTATCTTGTTGGTGTAACAAATTTTTGACGATTCTAATTCAATACAAAATTTTATAGTATAGTAAATACAAACTTGAAATGTCTTGATTAATTGATAATTAAATCAATATTGCTACGTTTAAAGTATCACATAGATAAAACTGAATATCGAAAGAATTTAACTTAAGTTCCAAAAATAAAACTAAATTATGAAAATAAAATATCAGTTTAAAAATTTTTAGGCATACAGATTTTAAAATTTTTATTCATTTTTACAGCGTGATATTATAATTTGTATGACTCCATTCTCCGATATCATTTATTATCACAAATCTAATATTCCCTCCTCTAACAGCATGACGTACCAAACTTAGGCCGACCATTTCCTATTCACGTCAATCCGAACAGGGAAAAATTCAACCGGAAATATTATTTTAACATATTTTATTTCCCTACTTAAATACAGTAATTCCTTGCCATCTGCAATTCTCCAACAGCAGAATTCACGTTTACGCGGTTACATAAATGCGCAACAATTCACGAAAGTGGGATTCGTGTATACGCCGTTTTTGATAGCAGCCACTAAGTTCTTTTGTAAACGTTTATTTTTTATTTATCATTATTATTACTTTGAAAATTAACAATTTTATCGATGTCCCATTTTGTATTTTAGAGAATGGTGAGAATTTTCGCACAAGAAGGAAAAGAGGGGTGGAAAAGAAAGACCAATGTTGATTTTAATTTTGGATCTGAGTGAGATTATGTTTTTATTTTTAAGTCGCTTAGATTACGATTTTTATTGAAAACAAATTCTATGCTTACAGTACATAGCTTTCAACAGAAGTGGAATCAATTTGTCTCGCATTACTATGCCCCAAGTATGTATTAACGCCGCTTTCCACTCGATGAATATTAAGCGGAAGATGATTTTCATGCTACTAAGAGCCGCACACATACCTGGTGAATCAGCCATCAGGTGGAGAATGGGGTTCAACGAGCTGCTCCTGGACCTCTCTCGAAAAAACTGGAAGTGTGCAGTGGCGGCTCGTGATTTGAAATCGTGGGAGTGATGCAACTCTCGAAATATGCATATACACTGTAAATAAAATAGCAAAATTATGGTAAAAATTAAAAATGAAAAAATATTGTTTATTGTCGATAAAATTGTACAGTTTAATATAACTGAAAATGTCTTTAATTGTAATGTCCAAATATTTGAAAGGATGGAGTAAACACGTTAAGCACTACCAACACGCTACTACTGGCACAACCTACCATATAAATAATAGTGGAACTGCGCAACGGACAATGCTGCATTATGCTAATAACTGGCATCCACGCATGTCACTATGACGTCATATGCTTGCTCGAGTAGCAATATGATACTATGATAAACACACTGCCGCTAGCATCCTTCACTCTCTTAAGTGCTACAAGCAGGGCCGGATTTAAGCCGATTGCACCCAATCGGGCCCCACGCTTGACGGGGCCCCGTGTTTGTCAAAGTTTATGTAATTAAATAATGTATTAAGAAAAAAATTTTAAAATATATGTATCGTTTTTCAATATTCGCGGAACGTATAAATGGTACGATATAATAAAGGAAGTTATGGAAGATACCGAAAACGTCTACACACTCAATTACTTTTTTTACATTGAGCCCTATCTCAATATTTTGAGTACAGGTTTGTACAGGGTAGTTATAAATTAATTAATCCTAATCATATCTCTCTCTGGAGTGGATTCTAATCAATATATTATATTGAAACCTAATTTATGCTAATTAGGCCACCGGGTTGCTACTTCCGATGAAAAATAAAATTGTTCAAATTTTCACATCAAGGTGAAATTTATAACAATGTATGCCGTCATCGTGGCTTAATACAGTACTGTAGTAAAACTACATTAAAATTGGACACAAAAAGCCAATAGGTTCCAAAATGATTTTGTTCGAATTCAGGATGTCATTACAAGATCCCGTGACATCATCATGACGTAATAGATAGATGACATTTAAGCAAGCCCTGATGAGACTCGAGATTCGACCCGGGTCCTCCAGAGTGGAAAGCCGAATCGTTTCCACGTAGCCAATCCAGCCGACAAAAATGGGTCTTTATTTATAAATGTTACTTATTTTATTTATACATATAAGCCATATTTGAGGGGCCCCGCACTAAGTAGATCCGGCACTGGCTACAAGATACATATTTATTATTTTTTATACAAAATAAGACAATTGTATAGGGTTGTTGATGACAAAATTAAATTTTACAAGCAAATATAAATAAATTAATAAATATATTTATTTATCGAAAAAAATTTGAGATGCTACAGTACCGCAGTGCCTATGCACGATTAGCTTCTGGAAATGTGGGACCGTGAATTGAATTCAGCCTCCAGGGTAGAAGCACAGCACGCTACCACCGCGACGATCTAGCCAACAGAGGAAAAATCTTACATATATTTTCGGTTACTTCCTGGTTTGTTTTATGTTTGCGTAGAGAAATCTCTTTAGCACGCTACCACCGCGACGATCTACCAACAGAGGAAAAATCTTACATATATTTTTGGTTACTTCCTGGTTTGTTTTATGTTTGCGTCGAGAAATCTCTTAAACAGTAAAAGCTGCAACGCCAAGTTTAGAAACAATCCAAAAATTCTGGAGAATTTAATAATTTAATCACTAGATGGCGATTGTGTAAATGATAGATTGTGTAGTGTATGTTTTTTGATTAAATTTAATTATATTAACGACGAGATGTCACAGTCGCTAAGTAATGTCACCATGAAGTAAAAATGATTGATGACACAAGAGGTTTCGATTTGTCACGTCACAATGACGTTACAATGTATGCCATCATCCTGGCCTAATACAGTACTGTAGTAAAGCTACATTAAAATTGGACACAAAAAGCCAATAGGTTCCAAAATGATTTTGTTCGAATTCATTCCCTGTGATTGTCCAACTTAAACAACATTCAGTTGTTTAAGTTGGGCAATCACATGGAATCACGCCAAGTTTAGAAACAATCCAAAAATTCTGGAGAATTTAATAATTTAATCACTAGATGGCGATTGTGTAAATGATAGATTGTGTAGTGTATGTTTTTTGATTAAATTTAATTATATTAACGACGAGATGTCACAGTCGCTAAGTAATGTCACCATGAAGTAAAAATGATTGATGACACAAGAGGTTTCGATTTGTCACGTCACAATGACGTAACAATGTATGCCGTCATCGTGGCCTAATACAGTACTGTAGTAAAACTACATTAAAATTGGACACAAAAAGCCAATAGGTTCCAAAATGATTTTGTTCGAATTCAGGATGTCATTACAAGATCCCGTGACATCATCATGACGTAATAGATAGATGACATTTCAGGTTGGGTTAGGTTAATTAGATTACGCCGCCATATCCTCATGGGATATACTGTATCTGGCGGCGGCCATTTGTAGAGCCCATCGCAGGCTGACCAACACCCGTGATGGGGTCAATCGGATGGTTGAAGGATGGGGTTCAACGGGCCGGGCCCGTTACCAATTGTAATTCAATTAATCTGATGATGATATATAACATTTCGATAAACATAAAGCCTAAAATAATTTTCCAATTAAAACAAATTCTTCCTATACAATGAAGATCGATATTTTTCGGTAGGTATAGAACACAATATCACCGGAATTAAGAATTTCAATGTTCCTCAAAGATAATCTTTTTCAAGTCCAAGGTTCACGAACTTATTAACATATAGATTCATTAGTTCGTGAATCTTCTGGAAATTATAAGGATTGTTATTACAGAACAACTGAACGATCGAAACTGTTGAAGAAATCAACATGCAAATAATCAAAACTAAGTTTTTGCCTAATATACTGTATATGTTTTCAAACTATGCCTGGGAACGTCGGACACATTTTGCTAGTTATTGATAAATGAAGAAACAAATAAATAATTATAAACAAGAATTTTTGATTAGTGAAAGCAATGATAAGGAAAGTTGGAATCGGAAAGATAAAAAATGAGTCGTGGATCTGAGGATCAGGTAAATTACGATGTTCAAGGATGTGGAAAATTAACTCTCATAGAATATATGCAGAAAGAATAATATGCACGCGTGATATGCAATATCCACAGGCGTATTGACAAAGATAGAAATACACATATAAACACAAACCCACTTGGAAATACTATACATAATGACTCTCATACAAACACATATACAAAGAATAATGCTTATCAACCTAATCGAGAATCAAACAAGAAGCATAGACACAGTTAAACAAAGACCTCTTACATATAGCAGACATTATAGAAACAAAAGTTCATCAAAATGAAGATCAGAGCAGGCCGGATTGGTCGCGTGGAAACGCTTTGGCTTTTCACCCTGGACTGGATTCGAATCTCATGTTCCATTTGAAAAATTTATCATGGTATCCTGGTTCAGCCCATCGATCTCCCGTTCTTCAGAATCCAGTTGATTCTTCCTGACGGATGGGCAACATGTGGAAAGACTTGTTTCAACCCGCTATTTACTTCTCTTACTAAGTGGAAAGTAGCATTATATGTTGATAAAGAAAAAAGATCAAGGCATGAGTTTCAAGCTAATGAGGAGCGGACAAACTAAATTCCATTAAGCCGAATCTGTCAGATCGAAGCTCAGGAAAGTGATAATGATTGTGATAGTGATTTGGATGCTTGAGGATGGGCAAATTAAATTGTGCCACTGTGACAAATTGAGATTCATGCAGCATATGTAGAGCGAGCATTATACATAAAGACATGAGCATATAATAATCATTTGCATTGACATTTAATAGAAATATATACAGTATTATATACAAGCATAAGAATACAGTTAGAGATATAGAGAGCATAATGACAGAAACATGTATAGAAAGAATAAAACAGACCATCCAGTTTAACAGACATAAATTTATACAGAAACACACACACATATATTTCAATGAAAAAGTAACCCAAACAAAGATTGACATTGTAACACACATTATCAAACAAACTTACATATCATAGATTCACCTAAGTACTAAATCACACACAAATATACATTCATTATCACAAGGTTAGGTTAGGTTTGTTTGAATTATTAGTTATGTCTCGGAATCACATAAGAGATGTATCTGACGCGACAACTTTTAAAGTTCATCATGGATTGGTTAATACCTACGATGGCGTCAACTATGGCTGGCCACTTCTAGATTTGGCCAAGTCATTTGGCCGAAGCCCAAAATATTCGAGAATTTCGATTATTTCTGGGTTTGGCTGGCCAATTCGCCATATGCCTGACAATCAATGGCTAATTCGAGAATTGTCCAAGAAAAAGTGGCCAAAGCTAGAAGTTTGGTGAAGCTAATCATGCAGTTACGAGAGTTAATCATACCAGTTCTAACTTATGTTATTACCACTGTGAAAATCTTTTTACTTTGATCAAAGTAGAAAAAATTAAATTTCGAAAACAAAGAGAAAAGCTAATTAGAATTCAAATGGTTAATTTTTCAATTTAAATAAAACTAAAGCTAAACATGTCTTTCCATTTGAAAAAAAGCACATCAAAGAAAAGAATAGTAACGTTGTTTATAGTTTAAAAAATCTTGTCTAAAGTCATTTGAAAAAAAAAGCACATCAAAGAAAAGAATAGTAACGTTGTTTATAGTTAAAAAAATCCTGTCTAAAGGAAAAATGTATTTACAGTTGAAAAAACACGAGAGAAATCTTTTTAGTAAATAGTTTAAAAAATCACATGAAAGAAAAAACTGATGAAGAAAAAAATCACATGAAAGAAATGACGCTTAGAATACGATTTCTTATAAGAAACTGCCAAGTTCTTTTCTTAATTTTAATCTCAAAAATAAAAGCCAAATAATTAAAAATGATATATAAAATTTATAGCTACAAAATGCACTTTATTATCAATATATTAAAATTAAATAGATATTTGAAATTTTATGAATTAATAACTGTCAAACTAAATGAATAAAGATATTAAAAACTTGCTGAATTTTTGAGAATATTATATTTTTTAAACAAACGATAGATTCACATAAAAAGTTATATATGAGCCGTTCACAAGCCAAATCGATTAACTCCACTTTTTGAAATTTTTAAAATAGCATATGTACAAGGTGATCTCTCTGATGAGAAGGTTGTTCCATATAAACATTTCAGGTTTATATGGAACAACCTGAAATGTTTATATGGAGAAGATTCAAACATTTGTAAATTGCAAAAACCTTTATATGGATTAAAGCAATCCAGTCGCGAATGGTATAAAAAGATCGATGGTTATATCACTAGTATAGGGTAGTATAGTATAGGAGGATATCACTATCACTAGTATAAATGTATAATGGCTGATCCATGCATATATGTGTTCTATAATAATGAGGATCGAGTCATTATGGCAATCTACGTTGATGATATCATTCTAGCATCCAAAAAGATCGAGAAATTGGAACTAATAAAATCCAAATTAAAGTCATCATTTAAAGTGGCAGACCAAGGACCAATACACTATATTCTCGGAATGCATATTGAACGAGAAGGATCAACCGGAAGCATTCATTTATCACAAAGGAAATATATAGAGGACTTAATTGCAAAATTTGAAATGACAAATGCTAAAACTGTATCAACACCTTTGGAAATAAGTACCAAAATTACAAAAGAAATGATGCCTAATTCAGAAGAAGAGCAAATTGACATGAAACATCGACCTTACAGAGAACTGATTGGTGGACTTATTTATCTCGTGAATGCTACTCATCCAGATATAGCTTTTGCAGCTAGCACATTGAGTCGATTCTCTACTAATCCTGGAAGAATGTACTGGTTATTGGCCAAAAGAGTTCTAAAATACTTAAAAGGAACACTGCATTATACTATTAACTATGTCAAAAGCAAAGATAACCTTATAGCATATTCTGATTCAGATTGGGCAGGAAACATCGACGACAGGAAGTCATGTAGCAGTAACGTTATTATACTAGCTAATGGGCCAATCAGCTGAATATCAAAGAAGCAAACATCAGTTGTTCTATCAACTATGAAAGCAGAGTATATAGCACTTGCAGAAATCAGTCGTGAAATTATAATAGAACAACTAATGTTCTAGATGACTGATGAATCAGTGTTCAATATATAAAAAGACTTTTAATGTACATGAAATTCGAAAAATTCGTAAAAGACCCAATTACAGTATATTGTGGCAATCAGAGTACAATTATCCAAAAACGCTGTTTTCCACAAGAGAAGCAAACATATTGATATAAGTTATCATTTCATTAGAGAATTAGTGGAAAACAAGGAAATAAATGTTCGATATCTAAAAACAGACTTAATGATCGCCGATATATTAACAAAAGCATTAAGTAAATCTAAGCATATCAATTGTGTCAGCATGATGAAGTTGGAAGAAGGCAAGCTTAGCAAACAATAGCAAAGCACACTTCAATAGGAGGAGTGTTAAGATGACATCGATGAAGTTAACATATTTCAGTGTGCTCATGCACAGCCCTTGATCTAAGACTATGTAATCCCTTATTAATTTTTGTGTGTGTGCTTCCCGCCCTTCCTGCTATAGACTTTGTCAAGGTGAAATGATTACCATCAAATGTCTTCTGTCCCGTCAAAAACTGTTTCTACATCTTATATTCTTTGTTATGTACAATACAAATAGTTCTTATTAAAATATCCTAACAGAAAATTTATACTTACAACATCCATTAACAATTTTGTAAAAATGACAGCTAAATGACCAATAAGGACACATGTTATGTTTCCAACCTAGAGGATCAGTGTTCAATTCTGGTCTCATACTTTCAGATTTTTTCAGGGGGTTCCAAATTCAGACTACTGAATCTATTCTTCACCTAATGGCTGACTCACTGTGGGCAGCTATTGATGAATATTGGAAAGCCCCATCACTTAATATTCAATGAATGGATAAGCAGATAAAATAAATAGAAAGCAGTATAAAATTCAAAAGCAAAAATTGGTAGCCATGCTGGTCTACAATGAATCTTATTGTTTTGTTTTGTAATTCAAATAATACTTCCTGAATATCTGCAATGAAATCATATACGAGTATAAAGCAATTCTCTTTAAAAATAATCTATTTGCACAAAATTCTAATTAAATATTTATTTCAGAAACAAAAATAAAAATGACTCCAATTTATCTATAATTACAATTCATGAAAGTAACAAAAACTCAAACTCATTAATTCTTATATATTATAAGGACAATCATTTTAGATTATATTCTACTAATTAAATGTCTGCATAAACTGATTTATAAAATTCGGTTTAAGTAAAATCAACTAAAATGTTTCATTATAATGGCATCCAATATTAACAGTTTTTCATCATCAGCTAAATCAGCCAAGTAGAAATGCAATGGCTAATTCACAAGTAACAAGAACTGAAATCCACTTAACTTTAATATAAAAGATCCAAGATTGAATCTGGGTTCTTAGAGGGAAAATTTTCTTTGTCATGGAATTCAAAATCAAATTTAGATCAAATGCCTCAGAAAATAATTTTGAGTTCAAGATGAGAGTTAATCCCTATAGTTTAAAGTCATGCTGACTCTACAACAGCTGTGGGTATCTCATAGTTACTATTCAAATATATACTTCATTTATCAATTCAAATTTTTAATTTGTATCAATCTTATGAAATTTTATCAGAAATAATTCACTTTCTAGAATGCTTTGAAATATTAACTTAGCTTTAATTTTAATGAGAATGAAATATATAAATTTTTATAATTAAGTAGTTAACTTACTGGAAAAGAATGTGAACGAAGTTCTCTTAAGTCTATATGTCTAAAAAATTCTAACCGAGATATCTGTAAAGAGAATAATTTTTATTACACAGAATTATATTATTCTGAAAATATATTTCTCTATTATTATTTCTTATCCATATAAACAAATTTTTCCTTAATGAAAGAAACAGAAGGCATGTTGTTAACTTATTAAAGAATATAACACTATATTTTTCTCATTTAAAGAAAGAGAAAAAGGCCTGATAGAAAAAGTATAATAGACCACTAAAAGAAAAAAAAGTATAATAGACCACTAAAAGAAAAAAGAAAGTACATTTTTGATGTCTCTTATGGATACATGAGAGTCATAATAGAGTAGGAATTTTGCCCCTATTCATAAAAAAATTAGAAAAGTCTAGTAATAAGTAGGATAAGAATGAGGAACTTTTTCATGTGTAGACTATTTGAGGTAGATTTAAAACTTGGCAGGCAAAAGAAAATATATCATGATTTATAATTTTATTAGGTTCACTTGTTTATTTCTTTTTGTGTTTAGCAAAGTTCACTATTTACTATTCTGCTATGCATTAAAATATTCTAAAATAAAAAATTATTATTATTATTTATTTAATGCTTTGTTAGTACCTAAACTATTAGCATGGGGGTTTTTCATAAAATACAAACTATCATATTACATTCATAAAGTCATTCAAAACAACATAATACATTACAAATAATTTTTACATAATTCAAATTAAAACATACCTGAATAAATATCTACATAAATTTAATAATGATTCACGTGATAAAGTACAATCATATATTATATCACTAGGATTCCTATCCTTGAATAACAACAATCTTAAATTATTACTAGTTTGACATTCATTCAAAATATGAATTTTTAAATTATCTGAATATGATCCACATCTTGTACAAAAATTATTTTGCAAATTTATATAACATTGATTTATTAATATACTAAAATGATTTAATCTAATTTGAGCGAAAGTAGTTTTCACAAATATTCTAAAATATAAAATGAAACATCAATTCAAAATCAGTAATCTTATGTAAGTTGGATAAAATGCCTTTATAGCTGTATTTTTCCAGCTCTGAACAACAGTATCTATTGATAATATAATAAATATAACTATATTGCAAATGTCTTCAGAAGATTTAGAAGTACAGTAAAGACAAAACTATACTATTTGATGATTCATATTCTTTAAATGTATTTACAAATGAAAACAATTTTAACTTACTTCTTGTATAAGTGGATAATGAATACCTTCTTGTCTAAAAATAAACTTTAAAACCTATAAAATGAAAAAAAATCATTAATGGATAAATTTTAATAATAAAATTTGTAAAATCTTAATAGAAAAAATATTCATAATAGTTATAGAATCTAGAAATTTTATTAATTCATAAAATTATTACTTTAATGATTCGTGGACAATGATTTAAATCCCTGTAATTCTTTTCTTTTGGATAAGGAGTATTTAATTCATAGCCAGCAGCCATCTCAAACAATAAGTGACCTGAAATTTTAATTTATAAAAATAATATATTTCTAAATTTATTGCTTTTTTAAAAATTGATTCTCAGATATTTAAACAAAATTCTATATTGACTGTGACATTCATTTTTATTTACAAAATCAAAATATAAATATATAAAGAATGTAAGATTTAACAGTGAAAAATAAAATAAGAAATGAAATTAGTTGCGATTATTTCTTTCTAGTTGGATGAAAAACTAATTACAATCAGAAAATAAGCAAATAAAAAGATATATAGATATAAGGTAAAAAGATAATACAGTCAAACCTGTTTTTATGCAGTCCGTTTTTGTGCGATGTTTTATGTGCAATTTTTTTTGTGCGATATATAAAAAAACTTCCATCAAATGCATATGACGAAATAAAAATTAATTAAAAAATGTAATTTAAAAAAAATAACGCACAAAAAAGTTTAATAGTTTGTATTTTATGACCGCATAAAAACAGGTTTGACTGTACAATAACACAAAAAAGAAAACAGAATACAATAAGAGAAGATGCTAAACAACTTAAAAATTAGTGATGTATTGAACACAAAACATATAGTGTTTTAATCAATCAGTAAATAATTCAAATTTTTAGTAAAATGCAAACTTTTAGTACAGATTTTGCTGCTAGAAATAAAAAACTAACAATGAAATATTCTAATAATATGATATTAATACTACTATATATACCAATAATTACTTGACAGTAGAAAATCTATTTTCATCTATTAATGCAAACTATGGATAACTTTGTTCAAATATTACATATGCTGATTTTCATAAAGCATAAAAAAATTGAAAAAATAAGAAATATATAATAACATTGACATTATTGATTTATTTAAGTGAAATAATTTGTTATCAATGATAAATTAATAATATAATGAATCTAGAATAATGGAAAAAATTTACTTGCTAATTAATAGCAATTTTTATAAAGTAAACAATTTATTTATTACTAGTAGCTAAGATTTAGAACTTTTATTCTACCAAATCTGTATAGTATATAAGATAGAATATATGATAAGGGAATTGATTAAGGGCCTTTCACAGGTGGTCATATCTATGAAGTAGCTGGCAGTACAATAGATCCCCAACTTATGTAGTTGCTTCATCCAAAAAATTTCTGCCTAGTTGAACAATGCTTAAATTTGATATATATGAATAAGCACATTACAAATAGAAAGACCAAACGAAATTTATGAGCATACTTTAAGTGTAGATAAGAAAATTCAAGACCATAAGTGATATTTTTGCAAAAAAAGTTAATTGTTCATTGAAAACAAAAATAAAGAGACTTACACAATTTGAGTATCTCTGAAACTGTATAAGTCAAACCTATGCAAGCCAGCAAGCTATTGTATATTGAATTATAAGAATAAACAAGTCAAATCTGACCTCTCTCAAAAAGCATAAGATGGGATTTGAAACTTGTTCACCAAACATTTAGGTGGAAAAAAATTACTCTCCAATAGCTGCCAGGTCAACTCTCTCCTTTTTAAAGATATCATAAAGATCTCTCCTTTTTAAAGATATCATAATGCCATTTTGCATAAAATATAATATACTTAGTCCTTGCTTACAACAGGATTTGGTTCAAACCCAATCATTGTAAGTGAAGCAATTGGAAGCCAGAAATTTCCAAAATTTATGGACTGGCAATTACCAATATTCATAATTACACTTCATTTTATTGTAATACACTAAACAAACTCAAAAATATAAAAATCAGACATAAAAGTGATACATTTTGAATATTAGATCATTATTCAGAGACTTGAACCTCATCAACTACATTGACCAGTCATAAATTTATCAATGCATCACTATCATAAGTATGAGTAGTTTTAAGTTAGTCAACCTGAAAAATAAAAATTATATTTTTGTTTTCAATTTGAGATATAAATTTTGAAAAAAGAGTAAATATTTCAGGAAATTGTGGTTTCTATATCCGAATCCTATTGTTGCACTTCAGTATTAATATTTTGATTACAGCATTTTCTCTTATTGTTTTTATATACTATTACAACAACTTAAAATTATACATAATTTTATAATTCTGATTGTTAAATTAAATTAGAAAATAAGGCGACAATTAAAATAATAAGATAAAATATTAATGAGATTTCATTTTCCATTTACAATAATTTGTTTTGAATTTCGCATTTTTTATTCATATAAGTTCAGTTAGTACACAGTATGAATACAACTAATGTTGAACTTTATAAAAATATTATAAGTTCTAAATCTAATTATACCTAATAAAAAAGTACATATTATCATCTCAATTCAAATTTTGAAAGACTATCTATGACAGAATGTACTTGTGAATTAAATTATTGATTTTATATTAAAAGATACATTATGTTTCAAATTTAATCTGGAAAAGCAATAGAAAAAATCTAAATACTTTCAGAAATTATAATTTTACATTATTGATAATAAAAATAAAAACTTAAATTATTTTATTAGTGAATAACTAAAGAGTAAAGCTTACCAAAACTAATGCTATCAATGCAATCTTGATTATCACAGATATATTTCTGAAGTAAAAAATAAATGCGTGTTGTATTTCCCAACAAGACATTTTCCAATCCAGAAATTCTAAAATTATATTATTATAAATAATACTTTCAGAAATTATAATTTTATATTACTGTTTTAATATATACAGCCACTCCCCAACTTACATAAAGATTACATTTCTTATAACTTTATGCAAGTTGAATTTTATGTAAGAAAAATAATTTTTAACAAAAATCCTGGATTAAAACTTGTGGGGCTAGGTGGCTGCTATGACAGCACCTATGCAACTTTATGGATAGGTACATATAGGTACATATATGGATAGGTAGATAGGTATGGATAACATATTATTCCTAGATTGAAAATGAGAAAATTCTGAACGAATCAATATCATACTAGTAATAATATGTTCAAGATCAAAAAACAATACAAGAAAACACTAATAAATCAAGTAATATGAAGTTTTTAATAATATAAACAAACATGCTTGAACTTGTTACTTGCAAATATAGTAATTTATCCTATATATATCTGAAAAAATTAAATAAAAATTATGGAAAATATTTTATATAAAATCAAATTTATAAAAATCATGTATTATATAAATTGGAGAGTGGCTGTATTAATCATCTTCATATTTAATATTTTAATTGAATAAGATAAAATCTTTCAAACTGTTATAAATTTATTATTATAAAGCTAAATGACTACATATAAAAGAAAAATATCCACTAAATAAACATATATGACATTGATATTAATATGCAAAAAATAAATAGTCTTTATAAATAGTAGTAATTCTCAACTCTAACCGAACTGGAAATGCAGAGCAACTGTAATATTGAATAAGTTATTTGTTTAATTGTTTTCCAATATATATCTAATCTGACATTAAACATATATTGGAAAACCCTTTATTAGGTATTAGATGAATTCAACTGTAACTGTTTTAATAATTTTTTTACTTTAAAAAAACTGTTTTAATAAATAATAAATTTTTATTAACTATTTTAATATTATTATTGTCACAATATACAAGAATGGAAGAAGATCCTCTCAGGTTGATTACATTTTACGTAAGAGAAATCATTTAAAGGATATCAGAGTGAGAAATTATATCAATTGCAGAAGTAGCAGCACAACATAGACTAGTTGTTTTCTTATGTTTTTGAAAAATTGAAAAAAAAAAAAAAAAAGAAGTATATGCAGTACAGTCAAAACCAAATGATGGAGATTACAAGAACTTGTTTTAAGGGATGATTCATAAAAGAAGCTAAAGCTACAACAGCAGAAAGTATATTATCTAAAGATGGAAAATAGGATAATATGATAGATTCAGTTTCACAGAATTTTTCTAAGATTTTAAGAAAAACTTCCAAAAAGAGAAGGAGAGCAATGACAGCTGAAGTTCAAGAATATGTCAAGCAAAAAAAAAATTGAATGTGGAAAAAGTAATGGCAGAATATTGGGAATTTAAAGTAATGGCAGAATATTGGGAAGCAAATAAAAAGGACAAAAAGAACTGTTGCTGGATCCATAGTGAAAACATATGATGATCTCTACCAAAGCATGGAAGAGGAGAATCATGTGAAAAGAACCCTGAGAATAGCAAAATAGTGATAGATTGAATAGAGATGTGTATCAAGCTAAACTGATTAAGGGGGAAGACTGTTATACAAGGATAAGAATGTGATTAATTAATGAAAGGATATTTTGAAAAGTTAATGAAGAAAACAGTAATTTTAGGAGATATCAGTACAACAAATGAGAGGAAAGTCCCAGGTATATAAGATCTGAAATGAAAGAGGATATGAATAGGATAAAATACAGAAAGGCCATATGCTATGACATATTTCTATCAAATTGTGGAAAATTCTCAGCAATCTTGGAATAAAACTGTTGATAGACAAATTTAACAAAATTTTGGAGACTGAAAAAATAACAGATAAGTGAGGGGGAAAATATTCTTATATCAATATATAAAAACAGGAGATATACAGATCTGTACAAACATCATGGTATGACACATTAGGTTTATGCTAATGACTGCATAAAAAAGCTAATATACCATACCATGAAAACCTGGGAACATGTAGTTGAGAGAAGGTTGAGTGGGATATTGGTGATAGATGAGGATCAGTTTGGTTTCATGCCTGGAATGGGACCTATATGTACCATCTTTGTACTAAGACAATTGGTGGAGAGATAATGAGAATGTAATAAGGAGATTTTTCTAATATTTATAAATTTGAAGAAAGCCTTTAATCAAATCCCAAGGACAGCAATATGGAGGAGTTTATGATTAAAGGAAGCCCCAGATGAGTATGTACATTCATTTGATTTACGATATATACAATAGAAGTACAACATGGGTAAAATGTTCAGTTGGAATATCTGATGAATATAAGGTGAATGTAGGAGTCCACTAATGATTTGCTCTGATCCCTCTGTTGTTTATGAATGTGATGGATATACTGATAGGAAAAGTCAGGATGAGATCACCCTGGACAATGATGTGGTACAATGTGCCAAGTCGAGATGAAGCAGAGAGCAGACTAGAGGAGGACAAAAAGTTCTTTAGGAAGGAGGTATGAGGATAAAAAGACTAAAGAGAGAAGTTATGTTTTCATGATGGTGACACAGAATCAGGCCAAGAGTTAAATTTCAAGGTGAAGATATGCTTCAAGTGAGAAATTTTAAATACTTTGGAATATATATGCAAAATAATGGTGATTTTGATGAGAAAATAAACAGAGAAATCCAAGTCAGATGGATGAATTGGAGAAAAATATCAGGTATTTTCTGTGATAAGAAGTCACTTTATAAGTTAAAGGGAAAGATTTACAAGTTGGAGGTAAGACCATCTCTGATGTTAAGTTCCGACATGGCTAATGAACAAGAGATGGTAAAGATAATATTTTCATTTCATTTACCTTCATCTAAGAACTGCAATATAGTCTGACTAAAATGGATATGATTAAAATACTCTTATAAATGGTTCAAGGAAGGTGCAAAAGTTATACTAAAAGTAAAAGAGTCTCAACTGAGATGGTTTGGGCATATAAGGCACAAAGATACTGAAAATGTCTGCAGAGAAATGATGTAAATATTGACATTTGGAAAAAAGAAAAGTGGGAATCAAGAAAAACATGGATGGACCTAATTAGGAAAACCTTTCTACTCTATAGCTCTATACATTTTCTTCTGTCCAGTGGGAAAAAGTGAAGAAAATCATTGTCACAATATTTTGTATTAAACTAAATCCATATTAATATTAGATAAATATAAAAAGAAAAAGACTGTTTATACAATGAATAATTTCAAGCAAGTACAGAGGGTTCACAAACTTATGATAATCCATACTTACAACAGTGATTATCTACAGTGAAAATCATATTTATGACATCCACCATGAATGATTTTGCAATAATGGCAGCTAATTGACCAGAAGGCAGGGTAATTATCAAGATGGAAGCATGTTGTATTTCCATCATGCATTATTCATATTTAATTCAGTCTCTTACCTCCAGATTTTTTAAGTATTCAGGCTTGTCCCATTCAACCTCATTCTAAATACATAGAAACATGAAATTTGGATTCTGTGTTTCTGAAAAATTTTTGATGGATCGAGCCCAGGAATTGATTCACTGTTAAGTCCTACCGGCTCTCCCACAGAGGTCATAACTGGCTAGAACGAATACTATTATGCACAATTGCAGTCAGCCAATAATTTGGAAGTGGCATTAAAAAATAATAGTTAAAAACTTGGTTAGCATTTTAATTCAAACTACCCTAACAGCCATTTTTGGCAGTGGCTACTATTAAAGACCTCATAGACTGTCTAGCACCTATGGTGGGATCAAGGTTGAAGAAGAGGGTTCAACAAACCTGGACTCTTCTTGAAAAATGATATATGAGACCTGGAATTGTACTCAGATCTTCATAGTAGTAAACAACTGCTTTATTTTACAGATGACACTAGAAATTTGGACACAGGAAAATAATTTAAACATTTGATTTTTGTTTTTACATTGTGTTTTCTTTAGTTTTACCTATATAAAGTTCTGGCATAAAATATATAATTTCCTTGCTTTAAAGAATAAACATAATTTATTAAATATTATTGAACACTATTATTTTTTAAAAGCATATTGAATATTCTGAATTCTGGTGATTGGGAAACATATATTCCCTTTATAACATTGCATTTATGGAAAATTATGTTTTGAGTTATAACAGATTCAAACTACAATCGAAACTTTTGTATAAAATTCTGTCATAAGTTGGAGGACTTTCTGTATATTGATAATTAAAACAAAAATAGACTAATAATCAATATTCTTTTTACCTAGCAACTCCATTTTGGATGATAATATTTCCACAGTGAAGATGACCAAAATTTGGAAAACCATGTTCTCTTAAAAAAATCATTCCTTCTAAAATTTGGCGTCCTAATTGTTGTATCTGGGATTCACTAAGACCTGTACCATAATACTGATATTTTTCTCTCCAGTCTTGTTGACAATTACTCTTAAAATAAAATTAAAATAATTTAAAAAATCTCTATAATAATATTAAAAATTAAAGAAAATATACAAAGTTTATAAAACCTAATCAATTAGACTATAAATTAATTATGTAAAATAAAAAATTATTAATGATGCTACAAAATATTTTACTAATGTCAATACAGTTCAATTCTAGCTTATGAGATTAAAATGTTCCTGGAAAATGCTTGTAAATCAGGAACTAAATTATCATTGACTTAAATAGGAAAAATCATTAATGTATTCCTGAGTCTCAAATATCACTTATTTTTCATTGAAATATCCTGACATACTGTCTACTTATATAAATGATGGCAAAATGATATCAATAATTAGTATTAGTTTTCATATTACAATCTAAAAAGAGCAATTTTCTTAGAGCCCATATGCTATAATAAATATATTGACTCTAGCAAAGAAGTGAGTACATCACACAGTAAAGCTGTCTTTTACAATCTGCAGGATATTGGTTCAATTCCAGGTCCTGTACTTTCACATTTCATTTTGAATATTTGTTGGCTGACTTAATTACAGTGTGGGCAGTCTATGAGAGATCCTGGAATAGTGCTGTCATTTAATAATCTCTGATTGGAAAGCAGTATAAAAATTAGAAAGAAAGGACAAATGTTCCCAATAAAAATTAATATCTGCTATTGTTTAGTAATTTCAATAATATATTCTTTTCATAAAAATAATAGTCATAATAATTCATTCCAAACGTTATCAAAATTATTGATATGATATGCTTTTCTCACTCATTTTAATCTGCTCATTTTATACCTTAGAGGATCTGGGTCTCATATCTGCAAATTTTCAAGTTTGGTTCAGCCTGACTGTTGAACTCCATCTTTCAACCTTCTGGCTGATCCCATCATGGATGTTGGCCAGCCTGTGATGAGCTCTAAAACTGCCAGATATAGTATATTCCATACACAATAAGCTGGCTTAATGAAAAATAACTTAACCATTCTACTATCAATTATATCCCTACAAATTTATGGAGCATAACAATACCAACTGTGGGCTACTCAGACTCTTATTAGAATAGGGGCATCAACTGAAAAATTTAGTTCAACGAGCTGTGATTCGTCCAGAAAAAATATGGATCTTAAATTAAATCTGAAACTTCATGTTGTGAGATAATGCTATATCACACAGCCATCCAGTTGATACTACAGAGATGAATTAGATTGTGGAACCAACATCTGAACCAGATCTTATATAAATTTTAGGGATTGGGACCAAGATTCAATTCTGGTCTATAAGTGAAAAGCCAAAACCATTTCACATGATGAATCCATATATATTTAAATTTATATCATTTTATATTGAAATTTGGTAGAATGCATCCCACATGTGAAATAAGACAGCATTTAAATTTTAAATAATTATATATAAAATATTTAAAACTTTGGAATTGTTCTTTATAAAAAAATACTTGGGTAAAATTTCTGTTATTGTTTCCACCCTTTATGTATTACTTCATATTAACAAGGAGACCTTATTTGAGTTTGAAATTTTCACTCATTATAAATTTTTTATAAAATTGGGATCTCATAAACTGGATTGATCTGTATTTGTATTTCACATACCTGATAAATTAAATCTTTAAGACTTCCTTTATCATTAAAAGGCATTATTAGTACTACAAATTGTTGTTGATTTAAAAACATAAAATCTACATCTAATATAGGATATATGTAAGGATGCTGAAAAGCCACAAACAATTCAATGAGTGCTTGTTGAGTTGTAGTATTGCAAAGAATTGGACAATTATCTGAAACTGGCATCATTATCAAAAGTCGATCTGTTTTAGTCGCTGTGTCACGAACAAGGAACCAATGCTTATCAATCCTACTTCCTAAAATTAAAAAAAGAAAGCATTGATTTTACAAGTGATAATGTTCATTTACAAGAATAATAAGTATGCTAGCCAAACTATTTCCAATTATACAGAATATCTTTAAATTAATGCCTTTATTTCAGTAGATAAAGAGGTACTGACTTTTTTACTTACCTAAATCATTTAATTGTTGAATGAATACATATCTTAAAGAATTCTGCAGATAATGTTGACAATTTATTAAAGCCAAATCTACAGAAAATAAATAAATGTTAAAATTTTCATTATTATATTTTATTTATATCCAGATAATTTGGCTTATGTTCATGATGTAATTGGTTAATACAATTCAAAAGTCCATGTGCAATGATTTTATATATATATCAGTGACATTATTTTATATCTAGTTCTTTTGGCTTTATGTTTATAAGTTTGCTGCAATGCTGCATTATGATATAATGCAGCATTGCAGCATTGCAGCATGATGCATGCATTGCAGCATGATTATGATATAATGAATAATAACAACAAGCAGTCAATATATACAAAATAATTTCAACTGATTATACATTGACATATAACCTGGTTTTAGAACAGAAACCCTTTTAAATCAAGAATTATCTTCATATAAATTTTTTTTTTAATTTTACACAACCTAAGTTATTCTCTTTTCTTAATTAATTATAGTATTAATTAACATTATGAAACCCAACATCACATACCAATATGAGATTTGGCAATTATACAATCCATTGAATATTTATCTCTTAAACTACTGCTTCTACTCGTATTCATACTACTTACTTTTATATTCAAGCTATCAGCAGTTGAGTCTATTATGTTTTGCTCAGTAGCTAACGTTTTCGGTATTTATTATAACATCTTCAGTCTACATCTCAAATCGAACTGCGTTCTTTATTCTATCATGTTCTATTCGAAAACAAACTTTTATAACAGGAATAAAATAAACAAAATAAAAATAAAAAAATAACTAAAAAATAAAAAACGGTTGCCATGGTACTATAACTATCAGCTGTATCACAATGTTTCCATTTTTTAAACACCAGACGCTCACAAACTCTAGGCGTTGCTACTTCCGGTTTCCTATTATGTCTATTGCGTAGTTCCAAGACAGGGGGAGGTCTATTGCCATCCTATCATTTAGTAAAACATTCTTTGTTTTGCCTAGATCTTATTTCTATGGTTTCTGTGGTAACGGCTTGTTTACTACGTTTCAGTGGTCTAATAATTTTCGTTTCTTCCCACTTAATCATTAAGTCACTACTATATGCCTCAATCGCCAATGCTGTTGTTAATCTCTTTTTTTTTTAAATCCACTTTGTGCTCTTTAATTCTTTGTGCTAGGGTCCTAGTGGTGACACCTATGTACGATGCGGTCGATTTTGTGTCTTTCTTTTCAACTGGTATCGTGTATACACCTTGTTTCTCCATATCTTTCTTGGGGTATGAATGGGAGGTTGAAGACGGCGGTGTACCGGAAGCCAGCATACGAACCAATAATTATACCGAATTGGTCCCAAGACCTGTACACATATAAGAAAGCAGCTTTTAGATAAATATATGAAAAATTAACCAGTTACTAGATTTTAAAAATACCAGATGAGTATTTATTTCCTTCCAACAAAGATCATGTCCCTTTTTTTTGAATATTTCTAATCTTAATAAACAAATAAAAAAATACTATCAAAAAATAGTAAAACATCAATGTTGATTTATAAACTAATTAAATATAAAATAGTTAAAATAGTTTCTGTTGTAAGATGTTGTAAGAATACTACCAAAAAATAGTAAAAAACATCAATGTTGATTTATAAACTAATTAAATATAAAATAGTTAAAATAGTTTGTTGTAAGAATACTATCAAAAAATAGTAAAAAACATCAATGTTGATTTATAAACTAATTAAATATAAAATAGTTAAAATAGTTTCTGTTGTAAGATGTTGTAAGAATACTACCAAAAAATAGTAAAAACATCAATGTTGATTTATAAACTAATTAAATATAAAATAAATGTCATTTCTGTGAATTTTAAAAAAATGTATAAAGTATTTATATTTGTATTTTTCTGATTATGTTCTGAACTGTGTGATAGAATTTTAACTGCTACTACTTAAAAGACCAATGTATGATTGCTTCTGGAAGCATAGACAAAACTGAAGAAGACTAATGTATCTGAAATGCATTTTTTATTTAAATCACAGAGCAATCACTGTTAATATGGAAATAAATTTTTTTCTTTTCTGAAGATAGTTTTTCTATGAATTAATTTCCAGGCTACATCATCTTTCCTAATTGAAGTGTAGATAAGTCTTTGTTGGCATACACAACTTAGTTGATTTAAGATCACATTTCCTACATTTAAAAAATTTTGTTTTTGCTTCATTATAACAAATATTGAAAAAATAATGTCTTTCTATTAATTGCCACTAAAAATTGTTGATTAATAGGAAAAACTTAATAATGCTTTTAATCTTTTCTATAATTTAATTAAATGCTATATTACATAAGTATAACATCATATTATGATGTTATAGTTACATAATACATAAGTATACATAATACACAGTTAACATAAGTTACTATATTACATAAGTATAACATCATATTATGATGTTATACTTATGTAATATGCTCCTTATATATTTAGTTGTTACTCATTATTATTAACAGCAGAGAAGAAAATTTATAAGCTTATATATACTAGTAATTTTTAAAATTTAATATTCAATTATAGATTTCACTTTCTAAAAAAAGAGCACACGATGAATATCAATATTTACCTCAAGGGCAAGAAGCACATTGGGAAGTGGTTGAACGAATATTATTTCTCTATGCAAAATTAAATCCAGGACAAAGTTATGTTCAGGTATCAATTTTGTGAAAAATTTTATTCATATTGTTTGTTTTTTATATATTAGTTATGAAATTTTGAATATTTTTAGGGTATGAATGAAATAATTGGACCAATTTATTATACATTTGCTTCTGATCCTAATTCTGAATGGAGTAGTAAGATTTCTTTTTTTTTTTTTTTTTTTTTAAATAATATAAAAAAAAATAATAAAATTTTAAATATTTCTTTTTTTTTTTTTTTTTTCAAAAGAAAATAAATTTAAATTGAA
The DNA here is from genome assembly GCA_000484575.1 of Olivierus martensii. NCBI lineage: Eukaryota > Metazoa > Arthropoda > Arachnida > Scorpiones > Buthidae > Olivierus > Olivierus martensii. The sequence continues at coordinate 55,497 of AYEL01078556.1, forward strand.
ATATGTATGGAATTTTTTTTATTTCAGAATATGCTGAAGCAGATTGTTTTTTCTGTTTTACCAATCTTATGTCTGAAATTAGAGATTTCTTTATTAAATCGCTAGATGAATCTTCTAGTGGGATTGGTTCAATGATGTATCGTCTGATGAACATGTTACAAAATCACGATTATGATGTGTGGTTTCGTTTGCAAGAATTAGAATTATTGCCACAGTATTATAGTTTTAGGTGGATTACACTTTTATTATCTCAGGAATTTCCACTTCCAGGTATATTTTGCAATTTAGATTATATAAAATATATTTAAATATTCTAATTATCTTGAAAATAGTTGAAATATAACACTAGTATGTAGTATAATATAAAGTTTTAATGACAAAAGCATTCCAAACAATATCTTTCAATAGTTTTATGTTAAAATAGTTTGTTGTAAGATGTACTTTGTTATGATAGAAAATATTTTATTGTATATGATATATATTTTTCTTAAAAAATAAATGAGTTTGTGTCTGTTTTTTTTTTTTTTTTTTTTTTTTTTTTTTTTTTTTTTTTTTTTTTTTTTTTTTTTTTTTTTTTTTTTTTTTTTTTTTTTTTTAACTTACAAAAAATCTTTGAAGCTTTAAACTTTATTATAAGTAATAAAATAAGTCATTTGAAATTGGGTTAAAATTAATTATACAAACAAATATTAGTTATTTATATTACAAACAAAATAAGTTTTAATTTAAATGACTCCATTAAAGATTACAGAACCAGTAACCAAAATGACGACTACAAAAATGCTGTAGTGATACTTAAATGCTAATATGTACATTCTTTCCTTAACATGATGCTATAAGTCTGTGCAGTTCTTACAATAAAAAGAATTATATGCTTTAAAATTTCTGACAAATGGTACTTGAAGAAAATCATCACTTCTTGTTAGCACATTAGGAACATTTAGGGAAGGTATTCTTTTTGTTTGCTTTTATTTAACATTTTTTAACTAAAGCATAATCCTTCCATGTCAAACGCCTTAATCGTTGGAATATTTAGAAAACATCATTTAATATTTATAAAATTAACTGAAGAATCAGTTAACAGAATTATAAGTTATTAATGCAAAAATTAAAGTTACTACTAAAATCTTGCTCTAAAAAGATTTGTTGCTACCATATAGTTTTATATTGTGTATTTGAAATATATATTTTTTAACTTGTTATTCTTTGAATGACAATTTATTCAGTTAGGAGTATAAAACATTAAAAAGTAAAAAAAATTTTTACTTTTTTAAAATATTTTTTCTCTCTAAAGTAAAAGTAAGTTTTTATTTTTGCTCTCTGACATACACTTGCTATTTTTATTGCTGAAATTTTCGTATAGAAACTATATGATTTTACAATTTTGGAATTACTGAATAAGAAAAAAGTGATTAAAAATTTGTAGACAATAAATAGCCAATTTTTTATCTTTTTAATTATAATTTTGGAATAAGCCTACCAGTATTTAGTTATTTTTATGTCTGTTATATAATATAGGGTGCCCACCATGAGACTCCAATATTTTACACACAGTTTGAAGAAAAATATGTACACAGTCATTACTTAAACATGAAAATAATAGTGAAACTCAGTTTTCAACTCACTTCAGTTGCACATGGGTTCTTTTTGGTGGCATGAAATCGAATATTTTTGATTTTCATGAATTATTTACAAATACAAATTGATATTAGCAATAAAAAATGTCTATAATTAATGTAATACAGTAATAATAACTATTACGTATGGAGTGTTGTTGAAAGGGTCTCTAATAGCTCGAGACATCCTAATGTGGCATCTCTCCAGGCCGCTATTGAGGCAGCATTTTTGAACTTGGAAAAGCAGGCGTTGCGCAGGGCATGTCATCGTTTCGAGGACTGAGGCAGTAATAAACTTGAACAAGCAGGCGTTGCACAGGGCATGTCATCGTTTCTGGTCGAGGATCGAGGCAGTAATTGAGCGTTGCACAGGGCATGTCATCGTTTCCGGTCGAGGATCAAGGCAGTAATCAAGGCAAATTACATCGAGTAATTTTAATCTAAAGGGATCCCCATTATGTGCAAATGATAATTTTCGATAATTTTATTCTTTTTGTTAAATAAAATTTTGTTTAATTAAATTGTATTTTGTCCTGGGTTTAGCTGGCACACCCTGTATATATTACTAACTTGATATTAACCTATTAATGATTTTATGATTTTACATTTTATGATTTTTAAAAATATAAAAAAATGAAAAATTCCTCTATTTTATTCAAAATAGTCAGTATTTATTAATATAAATTTGAATGTTTAAATTTTTTTTTTCAGTAAGTATCTTCTAACCCCCCAAAAAAGTGTGTGTGTTACAATTAATAATGTTAAATACCAATTAATGTAAAATGCCAGGCAATAAAGCCAGTAATCAAAATCAGTGATCATTAATGACAATAACTAATTATTGGCATGATTTCAATTTTGATTAGCTATTGTTGTAAACTTTATTTCTTGAAGATAAATTAAGCCATGTTTATATAGTTCATTTTGGATAAATCATCCAAAGTGATCATCTAACATGAAAGATGAATAAAGTAGGACAAATCTACTTTTTTTCATTGTGGATAAATCATCTAAACAAGTTCACTTCAATCTCATGAATTTGAAGTATAAATATTTCTGTTGAATTCAAGTTAAGCTTATTTTATGTTATTGTTAAGTAGAAAGAATATTGTATTCCATTAATTTTGAATTTACTAAGAGATCACTAGAATCTCTGAAACATTAAAATAATGGAATACAGAAATAAAATAGAATCAATAAATGCTATGAGAGAAATATTATAGGAGCTGAATATTTCAAAACTAACAACAGAAGATGTTAAATTGAGAAAACATCCATGCTTGCTATTTATAGATATCAACTAAAACTTCATATAAAAAAAATTGGGAAATGGAGTATCATAGATATACAATACAAAGTAACAAAGATTTTGAAAGGAAATAAACTTTAGAAGCTTTGTTACTTTGTATTGTATATCTATAGTTTATTTCCTTTCAAAATTTTAGTATTAAGAAATTTGTAGCAAGCAATTATATAAATGAAAATAATGAATAGCATCATTATTTTCATAAATGCATTTAATATACATTTCTATAGAAGAAAAAATTGACTCAAATCAACCTCTTGCACAAAAGTATTTTATTGTTGAATGTAAACACATTCAACAATGAAATACTTTTCATGCAAGAGGGTGACTTGAGTCAATTTTTTTCTTCTTTAGAGATGTATATTAAATGCAATTATGTACAGCATAATTTTTAATTTTTTAATTAAAAATTATGCTGTACATTTAATTATTTTTTTTAATTTCTTAGATTTAATTTTAATTAATTAATTTATTGATTACAGAAACAAACGAAAAATTAAAAACAGCAATAATTAAACAAAAATTAACTTAAATGTGCAACAGTTTGTTCATATAAATAAATAGCACATATAAAGGAAGAAAATTTTCTAATATTTGTTCTTGTGTAAGGAATATAAAAAATATTACAAGCCCAAAAATCATATACTGGAAAATCATTAAAATATGTTATTTTAATATTTTCAAAAACAATTTGACAGCATTTAAATTCCTATATTTTTGTTGTGTTCATTAAGTTAAATAAATAATATTTATCAATAATAAGGATAATAAGTAAATTTTTTTTTAAATGTAATTTTAGAAAGGTTTTAGAATATAGTAATACATGTTAAAAATCAATTTAACATGTATTAGCTTGGGCATTAGAAATCTAGTTTCATTTAAAACTTTTTAAACTATATTTGTTAAAATAAAGGTTAAATAAAGAGATATATAGCATAGATATTTACCCTCATGCCTAAGATTCTAAATCCAGTAATAGCACTAGTTGGATATTTTATAGTTTCTTGAAGTATTTTTTCAGGTGATGCTTCGGGATCATATGTGCAGGATCCAATCTTTATATCCAATATGCAGGGTTTTATAAAAACTTCAGTAACATCATTCATAGATAAATATTTGATTTCTAATCAAAATAAAATTTAAAAATATTATAATTTTTGTAATTATTTTTTTATAAACAGAAGGCAAACATTGTAATCAAAAAACAGTTTTGAAGTAGTTTGCTAAAAACAAGAATAAAATCAATCATTTTTGTTAATATCAAGTACAGGTATCCCTCCTATAACATGACTTACAACAACACTGTTTCGTTCTAACACAATTGAAAATTGTGGAAACCCTTATATAACACAGTTTTTACTTAACACAATTAGAAAATTATGTTTACACTCCTACAACACAAAACATTTTCATTAATTTTTATAAATCCATACTTGGGACACACTACACACACAAAATGTAATCATTGGGAAAACTTTGCTAAATTTAGTCATAAATGCAATTTCACTAGTTTGCTGTGAGAGGGACAATATACAGTCTATTTTCGATTTGAAATTGAGTTAATTGTCAACCATTGAGTATTTTATGTTCCAAACATTCGGTTCTTGGATAAAATATAAGATTTTATTCTTCAATAGAGGAATGTGAAAAGAGAAGAAAAACTTTTATTCATAAATTTTTTTAGGTATATATTAAGGAATAATTGTTTTCTAGTGGGTGGTAGCAAGTTAGATTACAAATTTTGTAGAGAGAGCAGAAGACAAATTTTAAATGCATAAAAAAAGTTCAGAAAGTGAAGTTGATATTGTTAAAGAAAAAAACATTCTCATTTTAACGAAACAGTAGTAAGGAAGATGTAATTATTAAATGAATTTATATAGGCTTTTTACTTTACGTATATTTTTTTTTAGGACCTTGCGTATATATTTTTTCTTCCTTTATGTTTCGTGTTATTAATATTCTTAATAAAAATTACGTTTCTTATGAGGAATTAAAGAAAGTTATCTGTTTTTAATTGGTTTTTGGAATGTAACTCATCTTTATGTATTGACTCTAACACAGTTATCACAAAACATGGTGTTTTTCAGAAACCTATTTACCGTGTTATAGGAGAGATATCTGTATATTTAAAAATTTCTTATCATCATTTGTGAAAAACTGTGATCTGACAAAAAAAGTTTTATAAATCTACAAAACACTTAACACACTATCATTGGACATAACCAAATGGTAGAACTTCTGCTAAAAAATGTTATCTTATATATATGTTTATTTCTCAAATGAATATACAGTAAATTTCTTATTATCTGAAGCTGGATTATCAACATTGAGAATTAATCTTGGTTAATCTGTAACTGGAATTAATGTTTAATTATCAATTTTTTAGCTTAGAAATATTTTCTGAAAGAATTTTAAATGCATCAGATCATTTCTTTATTATCTTAAATAACCAGCAATCAAAATTAGAATCAAATTAAAATTATAAATATTATAATAATTTCTTGTAAGTAGGTTATCAAAACTACTAGCAAATAAACAAATTTCTTGATTTCTTTTTTCAATAAATAATAGAATATTTGAATATATAAGTAGTCCTCAATTTATCTGATATATTCAAATTTTTGACATTTCTAACTTCAGACCATTCCAACTTATGACAGCAGGATTCAAAATTGAATTCATCAAAATGTGTTCAATTTTGAATCCTGAGGTCATAAGTTGGAAGTCATAAATGCTAAAAATTTATGGATTTCTTACTATTAATGTTTATTAGGACACTATACATTTTCTTAATAAATATAAAGAACACAAAACTATCAGAACCAGATACAAAAGAAGATGCTTTTCATATAGCACATCACTGGGTTAGGGATTTGAACACATTGAATTGCATCAATCAATCACAGAATTAAACTGATTACATTATCATTGTAAGTACAAGTGGTTGTAAGTTGTAGTAGTCATAAGTCAAGGACTATCTGTATATATGTAAGCAATTCATTTATTTTTGATACAGTTAAGACCCTGCTTAATGCTGCTCCGTTTAATGCTGTTTCAATATAATGCAGTTTTTCGAATTCTATATTTTTTATTGATTCATTTTGGCACAGATTTTCAAACCATTGTATTCATATAAATCAGAAATTGCATGAATTTGTTGCTTTGATACTCCTAAGACCTCTCCCACAGCATTTGATTTTAATGTAGTGCAGTACATATGAAAGTTTGCTGTGGTCACAATTCATATTTATGATCGGTAACCAAGTTATTTTATAGTAATAAAAATAACAATTATCCCATTTTAGTTTTAATCTAAATGCTGCCACTTCAAACTAGAGTTTGATACAATCATGGTGGTTTACTCTGCCACTTCAAACTATAATTCCTTCAAGTTAAAACGTTTTTCTTTCGTCAATATTTTTGTCAAAACAAGTTCAGCCACAATTACGGAAATTATGGATCAGTTTATACAAGATGATCCAAATTTGATAAAAGTTCAAAGGCAAGACGAAGTGTCATGAATGCGATGTCACGCTATCAACAATTACTTACCAAACGAAAGAGGAAAAGGCAAACATTAGATGACTTCTTAGCAAAAAACAAAGTGTCAGATGAGAAACATCTGACACTTTTTGTTCTCTTTCCTCATCCAAACAAATTATTTATTTGAATATTTTTGATTTTCATGAAAGATTTATAAATACAAATTGATATTAGCAATAAAAAAAATGTCTATAATTAATGTAATACAGTAATAATAATACATATTACAAAATAAAATTAAAAAATAATAATACATTTTTTTATTCACTGTTCTGTTTCACCTATCCCCATTATGTGTGTTAAGATGACTTTGTTTTATGCTATTTCATTTACACTTGGTTTTGTTGGAATGTATCCTCCACGTTAAACAGGATCTTACTGTATCTTTAATTCTCTAAACTATTAATCTGAATAATTTTTAATAAAGATTTAGAGTATGTATTTATAAAAACATCTCCAGAGGCAATTTTTAAATTTTTGCTCAGATATGTTAGTGTAAATAGAAAGTTAAAAAATTTTTTTAAAACATCAATTTGGGATATCTCAATTACTAAGCATTTTAGGAAATTGATTCAGATATTATTAGAACTGGAACTAGATAAGATTTTTAGTGATGCTAGAGTAACGGTTGTTAAACTGTTAGGGCTAACAAGGTGCTAGGGTGACTGTTCTTAAACTGTGGTCTGCGGACCCCCAGGGGTCCACGTAGCCATTACTGGGGATCTGCAAAATTATAAAAAATGGTTGCAAACAGTTCAAGAAGACGATGAAAAGGCAAGAAGTGCAGAGCAATAAAAAATATATTTTTAAGGCAATAAATAAAACATGGAATTTAATATTATTATGTTCTGTGATTTTTATACGCAAGATCATTTATTAAAATAACCAGCGATACAGTTTTACCAATATTTATTATAACATAGTGCCTATTAGATTATTGAGCCAGAAATTAAGTCTCAAGAACGACGTAAAATGCCTAGGGTTAGGATGGGGTCCGCAAAAAAAAAATGTTGTTCAAGAGGGGTCCTTGGACCACATAAATTTAAGAACCACTGTACTAGGGTATTATTTGAAATAAATGAGAAAATATACATTTTTACATTTTTTAGCAAACAAATTTTTCAATTCAATTTGATTCATTGATAGATAGTGCAGATGATCAACATTAAAACAAGATTTCAATGAAATTTTTCTGTTGAGTAGAAGCTGACACATTAAGAATGGGACATTTATTTTAGGACACAATATATATAAAAGGTAATGTCTGTTGTCTGTTCTGTATGCTCCCACACTATTTGCTCTGTCAGGACTGAACTTTGCATTCAGATATCCCCATGATCCCATTGATTAATATGATCTCGTTTAATGCTGTTTCATTTAGCGTTTTGTTTCTTTGGAATGTATTCCCCGCGTTAAACGAGGTCTTACTGTATTAAATTCATATTGTCCATAATTATAGTTTTTTTGAGTATTTTGCTGATTATTTGAGGAATTTGTTATCTGGGGGAATTAATTTCCCAAATATTCCAGTTAATCAGGGGCTGTATTCTGGTCTCTCTCTCTCTCGTCTCTCTTTCAGACGCGAATGACGTCAGACCCAGAGACGAAAACCGTGGTCTATCGATATGAGCGATTCTGGCTGCAAAACCTGTCATTATCTTTCCCGTTAACGTCATCGTTTGTCAAATTTTATTATACATGTTCGGGTGATCTGCGCACGCATCTTGAACAGATTTTTAACCAATAATATTGTTAATAGTTCGTAGCTGCGGTCAATACAGCCCCTGGTTTTCAAATAATTTATTTGCAAATAAAATATTATTTAAATAAATACGTTATTTGAAATAAAATTTCAAATAATTCATTTTTTGGGATAGCCTTCAGTTGGGTCGTAAAATTAAGTTTGATGTCCAAAATGTCCAAAAACCTCTGGCCCTTCAGGGCTGATTTCAATTTGGGGAACAAGAAGAAGTCTGGGGAGTAGGGTGGGCTGGCCCTTCAGGGCTGATTTCAATTTGGGGAACAAGAAGTCTGGGGAGTAGGGTGGGTGATTGAGTGACACAACTTCCCTTTGGCCAAGAACTGCTGCACAAGAAAGGCAGTGTGTGGCAGGGCATTATCGTGGAGCAAGGTCCAGTCGCCTTGTTTGGCATATCTGCTTGATCCGTTGCAGCAACATCCATAAAGAATTCCTCCCTGATTTCTCAGGCAGGAATTCTTTAAGGATAAGATCTTCATAGAGTTTCAACCGGACGCACTAAGCCTTCACTTTACAATGTGCTGTTTATGCACAAGAAGCACACATGGAGTGCTGCCACTCTGAAACTTGTTTACACATGTCTTGAGATGTCTGGCATGGGATACAGCGGTGGTGCACTTTTACAACCATGAGCAAAATGTGCCATTCATCAAACTTTATGGATGCCACGCTGTTGTCACACCATTGTGACATAATTTGCTGGTTAAATCAATGTTAAAACTGGACATAAAAAACTAATAAATTCCAAATACTATAATAAACAACTTATATGATAATTTGACAAGTTGAATAAAATAATACTTTTGTATGTTTCATTTTCAACTTATTCAAAAAGTCTATAAATTCATAGGATCCAATCCTTGCCCATTGAACCCTATTTTTCAACCTTCAGTTAATCTCACTGTGTTGGCCAACTGTGATGGACTTTAAAAATAATCACTGCAAAAAGTATCCCATCTGTGATTTGTTAGCTTAATTTATATTAATCTAACCTATAAATTCATTTAATTTAAAATTTGTTTATTACTAGTCAGGATGCTCAATATGATAGTGTAAGAATCAATATAAACTACAGTAAAACCTCGATTTTACGGACTTCGGATTTTACAGACACCATCCAAAAAAATAAAATAAAAATAGTTTATGCAAATATTGTATTATTATTATCTACAGTATAGCTACATCCAGCATTTATAAAATAAAGCACTCATTTATTGCATAATTCGTCATTTTTATTTTAACAATTTACCTAAATTTAATATACATGTATTAATTTAAAATACTCTATGTAAAATAATACAGTTTTTAGGCATAAGTCACATTAAATAGTGCAGGCATGTTGAAAATGCTAATTAATGTTTATAAAAAAAAATTTACTTCGATTTTACGGACTAGTCTTGCCCCCTATAGTCCGTAAAATCAAGGTTTTACTGTATATTATATATCTGAAATTCCCGAGCTGCATGCCCTGGCTAATATTTTATAAGTTTTATTTTATATGCCAATGCATTGAATACTTATTATTTTCCTTGGCTTGTTCACATATCATAACTATTTTGAATAAATTATTTTTTTTTAAAATAACACATTTGTCAAATATCAGAATTAATGTTTTTGTCATTAAAAAAAAATCATGATGGGAATATTTTTAAAAAATTTTTAAATAATGATATATCAATGAAAACTTTAAAATATCCATTTTATTTATTAATTTCTTAGAAAATGTACAGTATTTTTTATGTTTATAGATGTGATTAGAGTTTGGGATTCTTTATTTTCTGATCATAAAAGATTTGATTTTTTGATCAATGTTTGTTGTGCTATGTTACTGTAAGTATTATTCATTAATAATAAGAAATAAATTTTTATAGTTAATGTATTTATTATTATTTAGGATTAATAGTAGTTCTTCAATTTGAAATTTTACAAGTAAAATATATATATTTTAGTGTTAAATAAAAATTAATTATAATTCTGAAATTACTTTTCTGATGGAATTGCTTGTATTTATAATTTTGGATGACTTCTGTATTTAGTAAAGAAAGATTTTAATATGAACTCAATGACTGCCAATCACTATTCACTTGACTAATCCCTGAGGCCAAACAGATTTATGTTAGGTCTAATGAATGTTTGAATAAATTTAAACACTTTTATTTATTTCAGTTTTTGTTCAATATTATTGATTTTTATATATGATATTAACCAATATAATTAGTTTTATCAGATATAAATTAATTTTTCTTATTTTAATTATTTACACCTACAATAATAAAAATACATTCCCTCAAAAAATATATCATCAAAATAATTTTAATTTATTCTGTTTTATTGGTCTATATTTCACAGCAAATATTTATGCAAAATGGAAAATAATTAAATTTTAATCATATATTTATTAAAAAGTTCATTTCTAATAGACTATATTGATTAAATAATAAATACATAATTCATTATCATATTGCAGTTTTTCTGCAATATAATAATTTTTTTGTATTTATTATAATTTAAGAAGGAAAATTCCAAGCTGCATGCCCACTTTTAAGAACAAATGGCAATAATCAGATTGCAGTAAACTATACAAAAAAAATAAATAAATAAATTCCAACTTGAAGGAATTATAGTTCAAAGTGGCAGCATTCAAGTTAATGTTTAATAAATTTTGTTACACTTAATACTATAACAAGTTTCCTTAATTATTTCATAAATTACATAAATATTTACATAAAAAAATTACATCTCCATTTTCAATTTCATTAAATTAAAATTTCTATAAAACTTCCAAAACAATTGTTGAAAAGTTGATCTTCTGGTAACAGAGGATCATTTTTGAAAGAAAAGAATATACTATTCTTCACAAACAATATCAGCTTTGCTTATATACACAAACACACACACAAATATGTATTTGTGTGTGTACGTAAAATTTTCTGATTTTGTTTTTTTCCTTCAAAAATCTCTAAAATTATGGTTTTTCAACCATAATTTTAGAGATGGATGATTTGCTAATTAGTTTTGAACGAAATAAGTTATTGTCTACCAAATATTAATAAATTTTTTAAAAATTATGATGCTTTAAAAAACAATGATTCAATAATTGTCAATAATTTTTACATATAGTGCAATTTATGAATTCTTTAAACTCTCTTACTGCTCTTAAAGGTTAGGTTAATCCAATTACTATAAAATCAGTGTTTTTGAGCTGATAAAGGGCATGTTAACGCCGAAAGTGCTTCTCAATAAAGTTATTTCTCGTTATCTTAAGAAATTTATTTTTGGCAATTTATGAAAAAAGAAGAAAAATTTTTTTTTTAATTTTAGTTGATACATAGTTTTTTGACTATATTTAATTAATCTTCTATATTATAATTAGTCAAACGTGTATGGCTGGAGTCCCTTTTTTGGACGTACCGATTTCTATAAATAGGATATCGTTAGTATAATTTTCGGATGTCTGCGACAACAGATCTTTTTTTTTTTGGCGGCATCTAATTTTCAGATGTCTGCGACAACAGATCTTTTTTTTATTTGGCCATTTTTTAGGGTCCTAGGGACCCAATTGTTATAGTATTTGGCTATTTTTTAGGCCCTAGGTGCCAAAATTTTATTTTATGAAATCTGGCCAATTTTTAGGGCCTAGGGGCCGAATTTTTATTTTATGACAATAAATATCAAGGTCTCTAGCGGCCGAATTTTAATTTTATGAAAATAAATATCCATAGATGGAGCTAAGTGTCAATGAAAGGGGCAACAGATAACTTACCTGCATTACTATTAATAGATTTTTACAGAATTACGTAGCTAAAACAATTATTACTGATTATGATACAGAATACTGTTCAGCTAACCTTTTCACACCTTATTTAACCTTTTCATTGGATGTTTTATTTTAAAGGAAATGTTGAATTTGCAGTTAAGCCTGTTCTATATCCATAATTACGATGGTGATATATTACATATCTCAAATGAAATTTGCTTATATTTTATCACACAAAGAAATTATAACCATTCATCATGCTGTAACTAACCCCTTTCACGAGGGTGCAGCCCACCCCACGGGGACCCCGGTGCCCGTGAGGAGATGAAACTGGGTACAGCCCACCAGGGACATTAAACAGGGCCCCAAGGGCCCGGACCCATTGGGGTGGGCCCCCCGATGGAGTGGGGCCGTTGGGGAGGCACCCATGGGGTGCAGCCTCCATGGGCCCCCGTGCAATTACTACACATTTGAACTAATGCTTAAGTATAGTAAATAAATTTGCAAGATAAGCTGTTATTATACAATATGCTGTTATATAAAGTATTATAAGTTAGATTAGATCACAACAGTATATTTCCGCTCATTTATATGAGCGGGGAATTGATCACAACAGTATATTTCCACTCATTTATATGAGCAGGTAATTTCTAGTTTATATAATTCCTTGAAACCATATATAAAATAACATGCAAAAAAATACGAGGGTTATTTTTTAAATAAGGTCCGTTTTTTAATCAAAAGAAAAATACTGCAAATATCATTAAAATATTTATTATTCCATATTCTACATACTTTCATCTACTTTTCTACATAATTTCCGTTTTTGTTCAAACATTTGTCATACCGTTCAACAAGTTTTTGAATTCCGACGTCGAAGAAATCTGCCGCCTGTGAAGAAGCCCAATCCATGACTGCAGTTTTCACTTCTTCGTCGTCGTTGAACCGTTGACCACCAAGGAACCCCTTTAAGTACCAAAACAAGTGAAAATCACAGGGTGTAAGGTCTGGACTGTAAGGTGGATGATCCAGTTGTTCCCATCCAAAAGACCTGATTAGACCTTGTGTTTGTGCAGAAACATGTGGCCTTGCATTGTCATGGAGCAACATCAAACTGGAAGACAGTAGGCCACGCCGCTTATTTACTGTCACTCATTGCATTATCACCATAAACTTCACAAATCTGACAGTGAATTTCCGCTGCTGCCAAGTTTTTTGCACTCAAGAATCGAATTACAGATCGTATCTCACAATCGGTGGGTGACTCAATTTTCTTAAACATTATAAACTTCTATAGCTCAGCACACAGACCGACGACATAGCTGCAAATGGCGTCTAAATGCGTGCAAATCATGATGGAAGCAGACGCGCATGCCCACTGCGGCGATCGTGCGATATTCTCACTCTCATTCACAAACGGACCTTATTTAAAAAATAACCCTCGTACATTCAGCTGTCTTTGTATATCATTATTCTTTTTGTAATTGATTTTACTGTAGTTTTCTGTAAAATGTAATGAAAGTTATTCTAATGATAAATATTCAATCAAGAAGACTTCCAAAGTTTGAGGAAAAGAATCACTTAACAAAAGCTTAATTGACAGAAGAAACCAGCTATAATGTTTTATGTGCATTATTAATGTCATCTTTGTTTATATAAATATCTGATTAGATATTTTCATTTTGTGATTAAAATTTTAAAAAGGTAAAATAATTTTGCTAGACGCACTAATCGAGGCCTACCTGTATATTCATTTAACTGAAACACTCCTTTAGTCAAAGTTAATCTTCCTTCATAAACAGATATGGCTGTTTATTCTAACAGCCTGTTCTGTTATTCTGTTATTGATACATATTTATGACTGTTAATAAACATCAAATGTAATTATTAAGAGTTAAATAATAATTAAAATGGCAATAAAATAGAAATAAAACAGGCTTAGCTATCATATCAGATAATCCTAATCCAGCAAAAATTCCCCTAGCAGTTTATTTTTGAATAACTTCCAAATTAATAATTTGGCAGTTATTCAAAAATATACCATAGGGGAAGTTTGGCTGGATTAAGATTATTTGGATTGCATAAAATCCCTTAGTAAATGTTGATTTATGATTGATCATATCAGTCTTTAGTTTGTAACTATCTAAGACTTTATAATGTAATTGTTACTTCATTTCACTTAATATATTGATTTTCTGTTCTAATTAATATTTTATGGCAAAGTTTATATGTATTTATATCAAACAAAGCAAAGTATATTGTTTATTCAAACATTTGGATTATTCATATTATATATGCAAATGTTTTTTAGAAATAATGTGCAACAAAATTTTATAATAAAATTAGTAAAAGCAATAATTTTTAAAAGTTGTCAATTTATTCCAACATTAGATTTGACTTAAGTTAGTGCTGTTTTGTGAAACAGATGATTTTTTTTATTGCATCTAGTTTTTAATAAAAATGAAATGAAAATTTTTTTTAGTGTTGAAAAACTTAAACTCAATATTTCGAAGTATTTTATATTTCAATTTTAATAAATTATAAAATGACATATAAATATTTGCTTATAAAAGAAAATATATCATTTCTAGTTTAATAAGGGATCGTTTAATTGAAGGAGATTTTTCAAGTAATATGAAACTGTTACAGGTAGTTTGTGATTTCATTTTCTTAAAAAAAATTTAAATATGAAATTAAAATTATTAAAAGCTTAATGTTTTTTTAATAATTTTAGTTAAAAGTTTATGAACCATAATTATTTTCATATATCTTTTATATAGCATATAAAAAGCTGTTAATATAAATAAAATCAATTTATTTGCAGAATTATCCTGATATGGATATCCACAAGATATTGGCCAAAGCTGTGGAATTACAAAGATGATGATAGATTTACGATTGTTATATTGTGAGTATATTTGATGATGATCATAATAGGAACAAATTTTATGCAATATTTTAAATAGGATTCAATATTCTTAGATATATCCTATTTCTTCTGATTGAAGAACTTTAAAAGTCCAAATATATTTGAGATTATTTAAATTTATACATTCCATCCTGGCAATATTTTTACATTTTAAATAGTGCCAGTAAATAAAAAATAACAATGCAAATTCAACTTTGAGGTGCAAAATATATTAAAATGAAAATATATTTCTAATAGTGAAGATGCACTAATTAAAAGAAATGTGTATGTGTATGCATATATACCTACACATGATTATTTTATTTTTTGCTTGGCAAAAGCTTCCAAGATTTCTTCCAATATTGTTTTGATAGATATTTTGAAGAAAAATTATTGTATAATAAAAATTGTGCAATGTTAAGATTATAATATACACTATATAAATATGTATATATACAATTGCAAATCAATACAAAGTTAATAAAAATAATTAAGTCTTGTATAAATTTTTTTATCATAATTAAACAGTTACACTTTTTATAAATGACAATTAGTATATTATAAATTGTTTAAGCTCAGATTTATTCTGTCCAATATTAAATGATTTTGCTCTGTTTTAAATTTATTATAATAAATATATTTATATTTAAAAAATAATAAAATAGCCCGTTTTATGTACTTAGAAAGTCCTTTTTATGTATTTATCGAGTAAAAATTTCATTTAATACATTTATAAAAGAAAGCATTAATTTTTTATATATTTACGAAACAAAATTATCATTTTTATGTATTTACCAAACAATATTTTTATGTTATGTATTTATAAGATAAAATTTTCATTTTAACGTATTTACGAGACAAAATGTTGGCTTTTTATGTATTTATGAAACAAAATGCTAGCTGTTATAAATTTATGAGAAAAAAAAATTCACTTTTAAGTATTTATAAAAGGAAAAAAAAATCGTTTTATATCTTTATCGAAGATTAATATTTATTAAAGGATTATAAAAAAAAGTTAAGGATTATAGATTAACGAGTTAAGATCAGATGATCGGAGAACATAAAAACAACGTAAACACATTCTCAACAAGTTCAAATGGTTCATTTAAGACACCTGCAACATCTAAAAACGATCTACAAGTATACTTTCTTTAGATTGATCAGCATCATTTGGTCTCTCTCTCGCTCTCTCTTTCTCTTTCTCTCGCATCTGCCATCAGAGCAGAACAGTCTGTAGCAAATGTCACTAGAATATCTGGATATTATATTCACATCATTGCAAAAATGATTTAAGATACGAAGAGAAAAATCCAATACTACATGTGAGTGCTGTATATCTAAAAAGTATCCTACTGAATTCCCCTTCTCTCTCCATTTACTGTTTTATATATTAAAAAATAATTTTGTTCAGTAATATAGATTTAATTTCAATTTTTATCATGTTTTCACCTAGTATACATAAAAACTTTTGTTTCTTTACATTCTTTAATGTTTCTTTTTCCTCCTAGTGAAAATTTAATTCTTGTTAATGTTCTTCTTACTTAGTAGTTAGTAGTAGTAGTAACATAATAATAGCATATTAGCAGTAATATTGCAACATTAATATCAAATATTTAGTATAACTGCAAAAGTTATCTAAGGAAATATATCTATTAAAACATATATTCCAGAAGTGCAATTTTTTATACTACTTTTCACTAAATAATACAATAATCATCATTTTCTTAACAACTATGCTATTTAACTGCCTATTGAAATTTTGTTACTGTAATAGTAAAGAGTTTATTCGCAACAAGACTATTAGAGATTAGTATATTAGAATCTAGCATTTTTATTTTCCATCTGTTTGTGTATCTGTAAACCATCTAAAAAAAATCATTCCGGATCCAAAAGTTATCGATCAAATACGACAGCTAGTATGACAAATGTTTATATAACAGTAGTCTGTTCACACTCCGACATCCGCTCTCATGCCATACTCTTGTTGTATAAAACTTTACTTTTGTTTATATATACATCTTGTATGGAAGAGGAAAAAAAAAATCCAACTTTTCTTCCGGAATTTTTCCAAGTTGCGGAATAATTTTAAAATTTTACATGTTTAGGAAACTATCAATTTTCTTGAATTCCCTCACTAATATGTAATTGGGTAACATTTTTTAAAAATTCTATAAATAATTCCATTTATTATGTACTTGTATTTTTTTGAATTAAAAAAAAAAAAAAGAATTTTCGGAAGGTTTAAATCTCTGTTGAGAGGTCTCTAACAGATTTTTTTTAAAGAAATTTATTTGAAATGTTATCTCTCTAATAAAATTTAGTTTGAGGAAAAAAATAAAAATAAAAATGATAAGAAATATTCTAAATAAAAAAAAAAAATTAAAGAATTTAATTCTTGTCTTGTTTTAAGATGGGGAAGATAAAAATATATAAAAATTCGTAGAAAAAATTAAGATATATCTTAAAAATAAAATCAAAATGATGATAACTTTCACACTCGTTTGTTAGTCGAAAAAACTTAATTACTTTATAAAGCTAAAATTTTAATCTGTAAAAATCTATTAAACAGCTTCCGTCAGTTGTTGGATATTTAATTCTTGTTAAAGTGTAACAAGTCATGTTGAATAGAAGCTTGAAAGGTGTTGAGTCGTCAAGTTCCAGTAGAGGATTCGTTTGACGGTGATTCAAGTCAGACTACTAATTAACCAAGTGACAGGAATCTTGTTCTCTTTTAACTTAGCCGCTTTTGGGGTATAAAGTTCGTACATGGTAATTAGCCGGCTAATAATGGTTATTCGGAGACTAGTGCAAGAATAGCGACAACTTTTCTTGCATCATTAACATTGATCTAGATTAGGTACCGCATAAAACTTTCCTTCAACCAGATTTAAATTTATCACAGATCAACTGGAGTGATGCAGGTGAACCTTATTAAGTTGTGTAACTTCATAAGAAACAGTTTGCGAGTTTATGTCTGCTTACACAAATTGAGAAAAACGTTCTCTAACGGTTCGTCGCCATTCTTTTAAATGTAATTTATTTACGTATAATGTTCTTTAGATAAGATTTCGGAAATCTGCATCAAAGGATATACCTTTTGCCTTCGATTATTTCGAATCCGGAAAATTCCACTCCTCCGCGGAAAATGTGAAGATCGCAAAGCAAAAACTCTTTCTTCGGCTTTATTACCCTCCAAGAATTTTTTTACTCTAAGTCATTTCGACGGGGAATCCTTATTTTCCTCCCTCCTCTTCAAAAAACACCCGGTGTGGGTTCTGTCCTTTCTTGGAGTTAGTGTAATTCATCATTTTTCTGCAATTTTTATTCTACTGGGTAATTGTCTGTCTTTTTTTATTCTTTCTAGATAGATCAGAAACTCTTCTTGCCTACTTAAATACCCAACGGAATAAGTCACGCCCTACGGATGATGTTGCGCATGACGTACATAACTATGACGTAAGATTTATTTAATTTGAAATTTAAAAGATTTCCGAAATAAAACAATTGAATAACTTTTCGTTTCTTGTGTTTTAAATTACAACTCGGCAATACATTAATACATACTTTTTTTGATATATATTTTTTTCATTACTTTCTTGACTTCAGTTCGAATCTTGCCAGTTTAACTGATGATCCGAAGTTTACAATTGCTTTTTTTTTATTTTTGCGCTTTGATTTTTTTTTTCTGACTTATGCTCTAACTACATGTGTTGTAAGTCAGAGCGATAAGCTATTGATAAAATGTTTACAGGTGTTCAGATTTTCACGGTCTTACGTGACTAACTTTCTTCTCTTTACCCGATTCTGTTCAGAAATTGAAAACGCTTTACTTCAATTTTAAACCCCGGTTTTTTTATTTATTTATTTTTATCATTTTTTTAATATTAAAAAAAACGCTTTGCAAATGAAGCGAATAAATAAAACCGATTAATATTTATTTATTTCTGGCATTTTTTTAATATTAAAAAAAACGCTTTGCAAATGAAGCGAATAAATAAAACCGATTAAAAAATTATAAACTGAAAAAATATTTGGCGCTATTAATCATCGAATCTTAACATTCTTAAAGTCATCTAGAGTTATCTTTAACTCGATTTACTGAATACTGTACTTTCTTGGAATCATAATTTTTAGAAAATTGCAATTTATAATAAAGAAAACAATAGGATATACAAATAATAGTCCCTAAAATGAAGTGCTAGACATTTATCTAGTTCTTTCAAAGATAAATCCGTAAAGAAGAATGCGATTAAGCGGAAGACGTCCATTGCAGAGAATGTCCACAAATTGTCCCAAACAACGATTACCGGAGGAGAAATGGAGCGAATCGTCTTAGTATATACTTCTGCTTAAAATGACAAGCAAACAAGCCAATGGCGAGGAACGACCACTCTCCTAATGTTGTCAGCATGTGGTTTTCAGTAGATGTCCATCTGAAAGACCATAACATCCCTCGTTGGACCTTTACTAAAAGTTAAAAATTCGTTCAGAGGATACAAGTTAGTCATTATTTTTACCAAATAAGAGCTGTTCGTATTCCATCTAACCGTATTTGTGTACCTAGTGCTCCATAAGATTTGGAAGAACTCCACTCAGAGGGTTCTTTTCGAGCCGATGCTCTTTCAGATGATTATAGAGCAACTCAGTTATGCGTGTGTTAGAAATAAAATTACACTATATCTTAGAAAATGTGTGCCATGCCGAATGCTTATGGCTACTTCTAACTTGGATTTTTTTAACAATACACGTCCTATAAATGAAATTTCATTTGTGAAACAGCTATAGGTCGGCGAAAGAAGTCTGAATATTTTTAAACAGTGAGGTAAAGATAAAAGTTAATTTCTAAAAGCCAAACTGCATCAAATAGTAGGAACAATGATAATCTTAGCGGTACACCTCAAACATTATATGGAACTACAGAGCCGGTAAATTAGTGTTCCCTCAACGTTCTAACAACGTCTAGTCAGATTATGTAAATTGTCTTCTCTCCGTTTCGATTGAAGTTAATACGCTCTGTTAGTTAGCGCACTAGCAACATGGCCATCAAAGCATAATCCTATATCCAATTGAATACTCCAGAGCGTCGATTGTACCTCAATCATTCTAGAAGTGCTAAAATTGATGGAATTAATGTCAGTTTGTATTTAGTATAATTATTTTTAACGCACTTAATCCGTAATTCCTAATCAAAATATTTTACTCACCGAGTAACAAAATCGATAATCGCAACACCCCCCTTCACCTTCCTTCCCTTTAAAAGATTTTAAAAATTTAAACATTGGGTAGGATATCGTCGAATTTTAATCAGGAATATAAATTGTAATTCACCTGTCTATTCTCATACCCTCTTTTAGATACAAGTGGAATAATTCTAGAAACAGTAATCGTTCTCTAGAGGGAGTAGGAGAATTGGAAGAATAATCCTATTCTAAAGCAGAAGGCTCACCCCACATCATTAGATTTCAAACTAAAAACACTAGTGTCTTATTATACTTGCAAAAATTACACTTTAATAGATGATAGTTACTCGTTTTACTTGTTTTTCCAAATTCATTTTAGAGATGTACTGGAGACAATTAAACTATAGGAGGGAATTACACTTAAACTGCGTGATCAAAACGGATTAATCCAAGCAATTCGTTGGGTGGTGTCTCGTCATGCCTGCGTCTAATGGATTCGTGACACGCATACGTCACGAGATTTTCGTGATGGTCCCCCGTGAGATAAAATTAAGTTTTGGTTAACTCCCATCACTTCACACTGTTAAAAGAACGGATGAAAGTCTGGCTGCGGGGAATTTAGTTTTGTGTGTATGTGTTCTGTCTCGACTCACGGTACGGATGTGTAGTTCCATGCGTCACGTGACGTGGCCATAATGAACCTGGGACTAAAGCTAGGTCCCTCATGACTCCAGTTTGCTTGGCGTTTCGGATGGTAGGTAGTGCGATAATATGAAACGTTTTTGTGTTTTCTTCTTCCCTTTTTTTCTGTGGATTTTTTTTTTCTGGGGTATGAAAGATCAAGTAGAAATAAAATTCAATTACTCTTTCTTTATTGTTAAAATAAGCAGTTAATTTATCTTTTAAACGAATGCAAAAATCCGTATAAAATCAAATTTAAATATAATTTAATTTTTTTTTCCTGAACTAGAAACTGTATAAATAACCACATGCTAATCTGTTTTTAACGAGAAAACAGAAAATAAAAACATATTAAAGTTTAAAAATATAGTATAGTAAAATAATCAAAAATGAGAAATTTGTTTGTAAATAAGTACTTAATTAAGATAAATATGATTAATAATAATTTATTTTCTACTAAGGAGGCAGTGTATTGTATTGTATATGGTTGGCAGCATTAGTCTTCAAGAAGTAACAGATTCTCTTTCGCTAATGAAAACGAAATCGTTATTGTCAAGTGTTTATTTAAACTCGATGAAAGATCCAAATGTTTATTTAAAGTTCATTTCTAATGAGGAAGTATACACAGCTGCGTAGTTTCGATAACGCTCAAGAGTTAAGAGACAGTCACAAAGTATATAGGCCCATACAGGCTATTGTAACCCGTTTTTTTTGTTTCAGGAAAAAAAAACGAAATTTTTAATATATATATTGTTCTGGTAATAAATATCCGATTCCAAATTTAAAAAATTTATTTTTTTAATTAAGAAATTTTTTATTATTTGTAAAGAATCAGATTTAATCATATTTTTTGGAAAGTTTTATTTCTATCTAGTGATTAGTTTTAATTATGTGATGAATAGCAAGTTTATTTTTTCTAGAGAATTAAATTTGATTATAGAAAAGAATCGCTGTGTTTTTAGAAGGAAATTATTTCTCGGAAAATATCATTTAAAAAAAAAAATACAATTGAAAAGAAAACATCAGTTTAAAATAATAACAGAATTAAATAGTATATTATGTTTCAAATTAAAAAAAAAAAGTCAGTTTCATTAAAAAAATATCAGTTTTCAAAAATCGTAAAGTGAAAAATTGTCAGTTTAAAATAATAACTGAATTAAATGTCATAATTCATTTTAAAAAATCAGTTTTATTAAGAAGTATCAGTTTCAAAAAAAATCGAAAAATTAAATGAAAATTGTCAATTTTAGAAAGTGTCAATTTCAAAAAAAAAATCAAAAAATAAAATGAAAATTGTCAATTTTAGAAAGTGTCAATTTCAAAAAAAAAATCAAAAAATAAAATGAAAATTGTCAATTTTAGAAAGTGTCAATTTCAAAAAAAAAATCAAAAAATAAAATGAAAATTGTCAATTTTAGAAAGTGTCAATTTCAAAAAAAAAATCAAAAAATAAAATGAAAATTGTCAATTTTAGAAAGTGTCAATTTCAAAAAAAAAATCAAAAAATAAAATGAAAATTGTCAATTTTAGAAAGTGTCAATTTCAAAAAAAAAATCAAAAAATAAAATGAAAATTGTCAATTTTAGAAAGTGTCAATTTCAAAAAAAAAATCAAAAAATAAAATGAAAATTGTCAATTTTAGAAAGTGTCAATTTCAAAAAAAAAATCAAAAAATAAAATGAAAATTGTCAATTTTAGAAAGTGTCAATTTCAAAAAAAAAATCAAAAAATAAAATGAAAATTGTCAATTTTAGAAAGTGTCAATTTCAAAAAAAAATCAAAAAATAAAATGAAAATTGTCAATTTTAGAAAGTCTCAATTTCAAAAAAAAAAATCGAAAAATTTAGGGAAAATTGTCAATTTTAGTGTGTCTCGATTTCATAAAAATTCAATTAATTTCTAAAGTTACAATTCGATTCAATTTCGAAGCGAATAATTTAATTTTGTTTTCAATCTACAAAAATTACAATAAATGCAAAACACATGAATTTCGAAGTATATATAATTTGTAAGAAAAAATTTCAAGAATTAAAATTAAATGAAAACTGTCCATTTAAAAATACAAACTCTGAGATAATTAAATTTCAAAATAAAAAAGAAAAAAATTTAAATAAAAATTAATTTTTTTCGGAAAGCAACCAAAAAATAAAATGCAAGTTTTGAAGGCGTTTGATAAGTTTAAAAATATAGAAAAAAAAATACATTATACGAAGAATTAAGGTTAAAGACTTTTGCGAAAAAATTCTTACTTGTATATGAATAAAAAAAAACTTTTTTAATTTTCTAAGAAATAGTGACAAAACTTTAGAAAAACACGATAATTTGTAAACATTAAATTTATACAAAATATTTTTCAAACAAATAAAAATTTTTACTTTTTAATCCCAAATAAAGTAATTAAAAATGCAAAAAAACACGTGTTTATATTTTTAACTTTAAAAGAATTTTCACTATAAAAATTTATTATTGAAATGTCTCTACTAACAAGTAAGTTGCACAAAATTCATTAGTTTAAAAAAAAAACGAAAAATTATATATTATAAAGAAAATAAATGCGTAATATAAAAATAATTATCAGCATAACGAACAAAAATACAGAATTTACACTTTAAATCCAAAATAATTACTGTTTTCAGGCAAAAATTCATAAAATATAAATTATTCTGTTTTTAATTTCTAGTAAGATATAAATGCATAAATGTATTTTTATAAATTAAATTTTTGTCAGAATGCCTTATTTTTATATTCAGAATGCAAACTTAAGGAAGATTATTTCTACCGGATTATATACCTATAAACAATAAGGGGAAAGAAGTACCTAGAAGTGACACGTCCTGTGAGGATTAGGAAGTGACTGTTCCTCCAACCGTTACAGCCATTACGGCTGGGGTGACGCAAGATAGACTGTAATGTTACGGCACCTGAAGTCCCTGTTGCGAGCAGCATAGTCCCTAAGGTGCGAGTACAGAGACAGCTAAACTAACCTCTGCTCCAAAAGTCATTATAATTTTATCTCATGGGAGACGTCTTTTTCTTCCTTATTATTGTCCACCATTATAAAAATGACAGAAATTATCTATCGCGTGCGGCCATTATAATTTAATAATTTCTTCTAACTCCTATCAAACGTTGAATAAATTTATTAATAGTTTATTTCATAATTTCCATTTCGTGCTTCATTTTTTGCCATTCTGACTTAAAATTTCTTCTTATTCCTTCACGTTGAAGATATTCCAGTTTTAATCAGTTTTAATATTCGATATGTATAAGTTATATTTTTTAAAAAAATAAGTTTTTTTTTTTTTTTCTTCAATTTTGAACAAATTATTTATCCCAAAAACTTTTAGGCGTGTCTATGTTCTAGAAAAAAATTTGTTTTTTTCTTTGCGTAAATGAAGACATTCTGCATGTGCCAAGAATTTAACAGTAATTAAACTTACAGCAACTACTTATCTTTATTTAGTTTGCAAAAAATAAAACAATTAAGAAGATTCGAGTAAATTTTTTTTTTCTTATTTTGTCTCTTATTTTCTTTATTGGGTAAAGGATTCATCCGTGTTTTTATATTATACGAAAAAGTTATGAGGTCAATCTATTTTTTTAGTGACAAATGAAAATTAAAACATAAAAATTATATTTTTTTTTATATATATTTTAAATTTAAGAAGTTGTTTTTCATTATCTGTACTCAAAAATCACCTTTTCTGTCCATTGTATCCTTTTTTTATTTTATAAATTTCACAAATTGTTTTTTTATGAATTTTATTCATTCCTTTCTCATTAATTTTCTTAGAGATTCTCTGTTTTTTTCTTTTCTTGATTTCTGAGCTTCTCAAACTCTTGATTTCTGTGATTTAATTTTCTTTGTTTTTGATTTTCTGCAGCTTCTTTCACCATTGTACTGTTCTTTCTAAAGCAGTAAAAGTAAATGATAATGTTCAAAAATTAAACAAATTTTAATCCATTAACTCAAAAAAATGTTTAATAATCTAATACAGTATTTATGTGCTTCAATAAAAACATTCTAAATATAAAATAATATAACAAAAAAAATTAAACACAGAAATGTATAATTAAATAATATAACTTTATTATTATTTAATGTCAACATGTGGTCGTGAAAGAATTTATTCATTTAAATAGTTTTATTTTTGCAGAAAAACTTTTTCTAGTTAATTTATTTGGCAGAATGTCCCTTTTTTACATCATTTATTTTGGCAGAACCAACTCTTTTAGATTATTCATTTTCAATCGATTTTGGCAGAATATCCTATTTTGGAGATTCTATTATCATACGAACTTAATTACAAATCTAGTGCAAAACGTTATTTAAAAAATTGCTAGTCTTTTTTTTTCGTCTGAAGAATATAACATTTATAGAATATTAAAACAATAGTTCCAAAAAAAAAAGAAAGTCTAAGGTAATTATTATTCAGCATTTTTGTTGATCTATAATGATACCGTAGCATACTCAAAAATTATATGTGTTTAAGTAAGAAAATAAAAATATATAACGAATAACGTTTCTCTATATTCTTCACAGTTTTAGATAACGACAAAGCAAGACAAAGATAAGGACATTTGGTTAAAATAGATTGTGTCCATAAAAACTTAAATCATTCAAAAACATCACTAGGTCAAGCATCTTTTATTTGATTTTTAAAAATCTTACTAAACAATATAAGCGGAGAGGAATGAATATCACAATAGAATACTAAGAAAACTTAAATCTTCATCATTAGTGTGGGCAAAGCGTTGTTTTTTATCTGAGAGATGTTGATTTTTTAACTGTTTGAATCCACTTAAGTCAAACAGTCGAAGATAAGGAAGTCTCTCAGTTTTATACTTTTTACGTCCTATTTTTATGGACGAGGTCTATTTAAATAAAAATCTAATCTGCTTTTCTCTATGCTGTAAAATTCGGACGTTTCATACTTTATCGTTTCCTTTTTTCCCCTTCCTATTTCCCCCTTTTTTCGCTCTAACCGAGATCTGAATGTTAAATATTTCTATCTTACTTTACTTTTTTCTCTTTTTCAATGTTACATTTGTTTAAAAAGAATTTTGAGGTTTATAAATTGATTCTTTAGCACTTTTAGTTACGAGTCGAAGAAATTAAAATTACAGTCGATTTTATCATATTTTTCTATTGGAATTTTATTGCAATTAGAATTTTTTATGTTTATTTTATGTATCTGAATTTTTTTTTGTACAGTTTGCTATTTTTCTACAAGAACTTTTTCTTCGGTGTTTTGTGTAAATCTGAAATGATTTTTTTTAAAATATTCGTTCTATACTCGAAAATTTCAAGTTAATTTTTTTATAGAAATCTGTGGTTCCGATGATAAGAATGCTCATTAATGTCTAATCAGCAAAAGTCATACAAATTTAAATATATATAATATTAAGATAAAAAACAAACACCATTAAGTAGACATCATGTTAGGTAAGCTTGCTCACAACGAGAGTTAAACTTTAAAAATATTCTTTCCAACTACACAACAGTAGTTAGAAAGAATATTTTTAAAGTTAATGTTATGTAATAAACTTCCAAAACCACTTCTTTTACTTCTATATCTACGTAGCAAGTGAAATAAATTATTAATAAATAAACACTTTCACACTATGGAAGTTTATCTTTCAAATCTTAATATTTTAAAATCCTTGATATAAAATACTTATGTGGATGATTCACTGTATTGTGAGCGCGAGAAGTATATCATGATTTAGAAAATACTGTTATTAAATGTCATCTTTTCGATTATATTTAAAGATAATGTTAGAAATATAGCTTGCCAGAAAATGCCATCAATCCGAATAATCTTCTTACAATCATTTCAACCAATAATACATCAACAAATGCCATTTTCTTTCATAAAATATAAAAAAAGGTATATATTTTTTATTATATTGCGTAAAATTTAATATATAACCGGCTGATTATAAATTATTATTTAAAAAAAGAAAAGGCACGGGTTGTTATAACCCCAACCGAGTTGTGATGCACACTCTATCAAGCTTGTTGACAGGAAGAGATTTATGTATGGATATTTGAGTGACAGGCTGGTTTTTTCCTTCCAATCCAAACTGTCATATAGCCACTTGTTACTGTTCAATTGATAGGTCTTTCCATCTATGTTGTTAGCTGTATGACAGCCACCGTCTAATATAAAAAAATAACATTCTATGTATTACGAAACGATGCCACTAAACACTTACTGACAGTGCTCGTTGGGGTACGTCAAATAATATTATGGTGAAGAAACTTCACATCAGATTTTCTCTTAGAGTATTATCTCGTATTTATAACAAATTCTAATTCTATTGAATAATTCCTAAAAGCTGAAATTTTTACTTTAAAAAATTCTATTCTTAAATTGGTCCAAAACTTTGTTTCAAAAGTATTGTTAGAAGAAAAAATTGTTCGCGTGATATATAACTTGGAGACGATTCTAGGAGGAAAAGCATTCAACTCGTTGACTCGTATATTTATGGTGTTTATAATAAAAATTACCAGAAAGTTCTTCCATTTGGAAAGTACATACTAGAATGTGAAGAACCTCTTCTACTTAGCTCATGCTCTTAAAATGATTTGACTGCAAATAATATTGATTTACTCCTTTCTTCCTTAATTATCCATCTTTTCATTCAGTAAATTTTAATATTTTAAAAAACAAAAAAAAAAAAAAAAAAAATTATCCATCTTTTCATTCAGTAAATTTTAATATTTTAAAAAAAAAAAAAAAAAAAAAAAAAATCGAAAAATATTTTGCAAACTTATAAATAGTCGATTAAAAAATCGTTAATAAAATTTTCATTAATCTCTAAATGGATTTAAATGAAAGATTAACAATATGTATAATTCATATGTATGCATTACAACCGCGCGTTTATCCTGGCGACCTCTAGAACAGGGCACAGGGCTGATGGTAATTACTGCTGTAGGTGGCTGTCTGTTGCTCACAAATGACGCCCTCTTCGGCCTAGAAGATCGAAGATCAATAGGCAATTACCTAGATCAGGTCATGGATCTGAAAGTAACTGTGTTGGATATTAGCGATTGGGATTGCGAAAGAGTTCGGCTGAAAGAACAGAGAAAGTCTAATAAGGAATCAAAAAGGATAGAGACGGATTGTTCCTTGTCAATAGCGATTATGACGTCGCGATTCATCGGTCAGTTACGGCTGGCTGACTAAAGATAGGGTTAGGGAACACAATTCCGGTCTACTTGTCTGACCTTCGTGATACTCTGGTTTTTCTGCTCGTTAGATCTCGTGAGTGATTGAGAGATACCCCGAAGCCTCATGATGAGATGAGATTGCAAAGCTTCTCTGAGAAAAGGATGCTATGTAATAGTTGTCTCTGCCGTTTTTTTTATTTATTGCACATTTCATATTAAATTATTAAAGGATAAAATATATGCCCTCATAATGTTATATTAAAAGATAACAGATTCTTTACTTAATACAAAATAAAAAAAAAATCGATGCATATAATTCTTACTTAAAAGACAAAAAAATTTTAAGTAATCGATCTGTTAAATAAAATTTATTTAACAAATCGATTCTTAAAAATTTTGAAAAATGATGAAACTACTTTTGGCATTTTAAAAAATAAATTGCTTATTTTAAATATATAGATACACATTTATTTATTTTATTTTTTTAAAAAAAGAAATCAATTACTTTAAAAAATAGTACTGTATATTCAATTTCTTTAAAAACTCAATTACTTTTTAAAAAAAGAAATCGAGTTTTTAAATAAAATCGATTTTCGAAATTGATTGAAATAAAAAAAAAATTTAAATGTATGCGTGTAATTTTCAACAAAGAAATAAAAATTAACAGGAAAATTACTGAAATTAACGATTTTCCATAAACGTATAAAATTAAAAAGAAATTGAGACATTTTACACTTTTAAATTAAACATGCTTAAAAGATATTACATGTTTCGGACAAAATTAACCGAGTTAACGTATGTTAATATTCATAATGTGCTATATAAATTTATAAAATAATTAACTTTTAGTTTTACATATAATTTAAATAAAATATGAATATTAATATATCGAAAAAACTAGTAACTATAAATATCTAATGCTGCAATACTTAAAAAATGAAAACATAAATCTAGTCATTCCAAGGACAGAGAATTTAAATAATAAAAAAATATTTAATTTTTAGTGTAATTAATTCATGCCAATAGTTGATCCTATTTATGATTTTTATTAAAGATTTCATTTGATTGGAATGAAAAATTTCTACAGATAAGATTAAACTTTTATAATTAATTCAAAAAAAACGAAAACTTTTATCTGACAGTATATGCAGTGGAAGTAATTTATTGTTTGAAGTGTACATGTAGGAGATTATCTGATTGAAGTTAAAGTGGGTAAAGATTTCATATTAATAAGAACTGTTCTTGAGTTTTAATACGCCTTTAATTCTACAGAAAGTTGATGAAGAAACTTTGTATCCATCCTTGTAAGTGCTTTGTAATTAGCGATGCAAAATTCACTGGATTTAGGTTTAAAACACCCCACTGTCATCTAATTTGCTTCTAAATTCCTCTTTCCTATCTATACTGACGAAAGAAAAACATGATTGTAGCGTGCTCTATAAGTTTGGTATTCTGACATTTTAATCAACTCAGCTGATTAAATATGACGTGAGAACACAGGTCAAAGCTGATTGGCTGTTTAAAAATTCACAAAACATTTTTTAAAATATTGATGAAATGGAAGCTTAGACAAACGATGACAAAGCCTCCTGCAATACTGTCAACGATAAGAAATTTCTCTATTAAGAAGAAAACAGTTATCTTTTAAGTACCTATTTTTGCTAATTATGATGCACTTAACGATGCTGTTTTTGTTCTAATCAGAAAAACAACCTTTAAGTGCTTTTCTACCTAATGGGACATTTAAACTTAATCTAGGAAAGGAAAAGAATTGAACGGAACGGAAACAGACAGTTAAAGGATTCGACTAAACAAGCCATTACTTAATTGTTGATATTTTATGTTGAATATTACGATCAAATATAATTTCTCCTATTTTAATAAAAATAAAATTATTATTTTAAAGTAGAATATATAATAGAAATTTTTATAAATAATTTCGCAAGCAAAATTCAACAATAAAAAATGTTTTTAAACAATAAAATAATAGATTAATTAATTGATTTTTATAAAATGAATATATGCTTATTTCAAAATAAAAATTTACAATTTAAAAAGCATCGAAAGTGAATTTCAATTTTGATCAATTTCAAATTACGAATTTTAATTATGATCAGTTTCGATTAAACTTGATTAATTTCAAATTATGAATTTTAATTATGATCAGTTTCAATTAAAATTTATAAATTTCAAATTACGAATTTTAATTACGATCAGATTCAATCGAAATCGATCAAAATTAATTTAAAAAATAAGTGAATTTTATTATAAATAAATTTAAAATATAATAATTTGAAACTGACCTTATCAGATTAACTGTTAAAAAAATTGTTATAACCAAAAAAAGACGAATTTTTTTATAATGCCATTCTAAAAATATTAATGTAATTTAATGATATTTTTTGGCTAAGATTTTTATAATCCGTCTAAAAATATCATTATAAAAGGAAATATATCATTACCAGAGTGACAACATGATTTAATGCTAAATTTGATTGCAGCTAAAAATAAATTCGTGACAATTTTAAAATAAAAAATAAAAAATAAATACATAAAAAACTAAACTTTGATAAATGACTGTAATTTTAATTAAAACATATATTATTTTCTTTTTTAATTTGTAAATTGAACAAATTTAAATACGATGCAGATAAACATTTATTTTTGTGGTATTTGAATGAATCAAAATGGAAAAATAAAATCAGCGAACTATTAATAATTCTATTGAAATGAAAGCAAAAACAAAAATTCAACGATCCATACTCGACATTCTACACTTATATTCGAATCTATAAACAAAAAAACGACAGTACTGTGGCTAATAACTTTCCCTCAAAAAACTTTTTCTGTAATCTTTCAGCTAGAAATTTCACTAAATCTAGATGTATTCAACAACGAAAAGAAATATTAGAGATTCACTAAAGATTGTCTTTTAAATTCCTTCACTCATATATTGATATTGATTTTTTTTAGTTATGTCGTATGTTATATTATAAAGAAGATGAGATTAAAAAAACTTTCGAGGAGTGAAGATAATACGACAGATGGTGTTGGTGTGTATTGGAATCCAATGTTGTGTAATTAAATCTGTCGAGAGATCGTGGCCTCTAAATCGATTAAATCAATAAAAATTGGTCACTTTTACTGGAGACAATGACTCCCTTCAGACTCCACTTATTTTCACTTCTTGAATTCTGGGGAATTTATTCTTTGTAGAAACAATTACACGACGATTTTTATTAATAGGAATAAGAACTTTAAGAAAGTATATAAACTGGAATATCTCTCGTTAGCAGGGTGAATAACTGTTCGAATATTGACAAAATACGTTTTATTGAGCAATTTTTAGATGATAAAAGCGATAACATTGTAGGGTACTTACTGAAGTAAGCGAGGTGTTTAAGATTTTAATAAAATGTAACACGAAAGCTAACAACTTATAAAATCGTGACGTAAAAGCTTTTATTAATAACTGTAATAATAAAAGAGACAGGATGTTCACTGTGAAAAGACGTGGTTCTGAATATTTCATGCCGCATTTATAAAAGAACATAATAAATTTTAAAAGTTGTTTAATAAATTACGTAATTATAATTTTCTTTAAGTATATTTTTATTTTTATAAAACTGCAGGAAAATCGACGTTTAATGACGTTCGGTTTCGGAAAATATAAATTATTATTATTATTTTTTTTAAATAACCTCGTCTCAGATAATAATAATTAATTTGTAGATAAATTGAATTTGTCAATAAAATAAATAAAGGGGAAAAAAATTGCAAATTATAATTAAAATATTAAAAAAAAAAACTGATTTAATTACAAAATTTGTCAGTTTTTCTGAAATTGGCTAAATTAAAAAAATTTATTTTAATAATTTAGGAAAATGAAGCAATAATTTATATTAGTGTGGTAATAATGTTTAGTCTTGTACGATTAATTTAAATTTTTATTGCTCAAAAACTAAAGTATTTTTTTATAATCTTAATTCATTTTTCGGTGTTATAGTACAAAAGGTCTTGGTGACAAATTATTTTAATATATATATATATATATAAAATATCCTGCTGATGTTGCAAATTTGATTTTGGATAAGAAATCACTAATCTGACTATCTCGTAAATTTTCGACAATTCTATTACGATTTTATCGTTACAATCTTCCATCAAGTTGAGCAACAAGGGACTTTTCTTTACGGTACAATACCCTACAAGAAAATGAATAAAAAATGGCATACTTCTCAATGTATCTATTGTGTTATAGTACGCGTATGACAGATCTGTCATGACAACATTCTTATTTTTTTTTCTCTTCATCTCTTCAATTCACCAATGTCACATTAGTGTAAGTTATAACGACGTAGAGAGCCAACTCCGTTATTGTATCCTAATTGGATGAAGACTGTATCAGCTGGTATATTCCTCCCTCTTTCTAAACTGGAGTGATTGAGAATCTTCTGTACTTCAAAATGGATTAGGTGCATTGTCAGAAACGTAATAACGCACTATTTCCGCTGTTATTTCTGATATCTGAATCTCTTTTTTCGATAGGAAACAGAGGAAAAATTATTCAATGATGCGTGATTCTTTAGAAGAATTAAGAAATGATCAATTGTTGAGAGTTATTAATGGTAAAGTCTTTAACACTGTTTCTTCTTACTCTTATATATTGCACAATTTTTATTTAGCCGAGAAAATTTTAACTTTGCTTTAATTTAATTTAAAAAGCATGCTCGATAAATTTTTTTAGCTAATTATCATCGCACTTCATAATTTAACCATGCAGCTACTTTAACATATATTTAAAATTTTAATTTTATATAATATTTTTAATTTTTCCCTATACTTAAAATGTAATCTATATTAAT